>PQWD01004895.1:0-143471 GCA_019425675.1 Leucinodes orbonalis | reverse complement strand
AAAGAGGATACTTAGTTTATTAGTTCCTATTAGAGAAACGTTTTGAAGCGTAGATAAGTATCCATGCTGTAAAAGGAGACTAATCATACCACATCAATAATAAAATTATCCACACAGTAAGTTTCTTAATAACAAAAAAAAACAATTCATTTTGCTTTTAAAATTTTGTATAAAGCTAATCAGGTCACAGTCCAACTTAAATACCAACATGTTATAAAACAGAAGATTACAATCTCCACTTTCGCAGAGCTGTAAAGTTTAATCAACCAATTGGTTATCAATTATCGCGTTGTCAGGACGTTGCGATCAGTACATGGTCGAAAGGCAAGAGCTAACATACTGTACAGTTAAATGTGAATTTAAAACATCTTGAATTAACTATTTGGCCCTGCTATAATAACAGTAGGTACCGCAGAACAGGACGCTATTTCCAAACTGACACAAAAATACACATGCTGAGTCAGTGACCTTATCGTACATCGATGTTTTTCTTAGTGCTATTGATGCTGATATTTATTTGTCATCTGATCGTGTCACTGACCTCATAAATTTTAATTATTGTCAAAATTAAAGTTTCTTAAATTTTATTTATTCAAGCAATATTTTTTCATTCACTGTCAACTGTTTTTACGTAACTTAGTATGTATACACCTACTATGTTACGTAACACTTGATGAATAGAAAGAGTAAGTATTGATGATAATATTTGCTTCCGATGCTTGTAATGTTTGTGACAATCGTTAGTGGGTAAGTTGATCCCACAATGCTTTACTTAATAAAGGCCTCTTTTAATTTGGTATTTCTTGTCAATCATAACGCAAGTCGGTTGGAGAAGCTAGTACAAAAAAATTACGGTTTTCTGTTCTATATATTAATACAGTTTGGCGGCCTAAATATTCAGAAATAATATGGAATATTAAAAAGTAAAGCACTCATTTAACTGTAGAAATAAACTATAATGTGAAGCGCCTTAATATGGCTATGTCCATTGCTACATTACTATCACCAATCGGACGACACTGAAACAAAGGTTCCTTATATATTTACCTTATTTCAATAAAAACGAAGCACGCGTCTGTATTTGGTCCGTTAATTGAGGTGGATAATGATAAGTCATGTGAAGCTAAAAAACGAATTTGGACAATATCACTCTTTTTATTTAAAAAAACATCAGTAAATCAACCCACTTAGTATGAAAAATTTACTTAGCTACTTGGCAAGCGTCCGTCTTATATGAACCATCAACAGTTTACCACATAGGTAAGCTTAAACTACACGCCGAAGTAGTTAAGCTCAATAGCACGCTAGTCCGCCCATCGCCCCACGGGAAACCAATTTAAAGTTGCGCCGACTGGTTGAGAAAAAAGCAAAAGTTCTTTTGAACTTCGCTCCGTTGCCGACGAGCCCTTTTATTTTTACTTATTTTACAACTCCGACCCTTTACGAGCGACGGCCATGTTGCGAAGGGCCGAGTACAGTGCGCTATGTGTTTTTGTTTAGCTCAGCGGGCGTGGGGGGATTTATGCATTCGATGTATATGTGAATAATACTACCTATGTATAATGTAGCACGTTATTATCGATAGACGTCGTTATGGTATAAGTTCTATATTTAAGAAAATATGTAACAAACTAGTAAATGTATATTCTGCATAACATTATTACCTATAACATAAAATTAAACATAATTAAACGTAACATTAGTATTTTTTACACGTTCAAAGTTCTTGGAATCTTGTAAATTATCGCAATGTTGCAAACAAATACATTATTAGAAATATATATTCAACTCAAAATTATATAATAATTTGATTTATATGAAAAATACCAACTAAAACGCTATCTAGTGAAAAAGTTGAAAGAATTTAAAGGTCTAGGCGTAAACAGAATCAACCTTTATAATTTGAACAAGATATTACTTATAATTTTTTTCAATCGCAGAATCATAATGTTTGTTTGTTACTTTTTTATCGCTTTGCAACTCATTCGGTAAAGCATCACCTTTTACCAATTCAACATTGATTACTTATTGACCTAAATAGACGTTCAACTTATCCGTTTAACTAGCGATGTCGCCTTGAAGGCAAGTGTTTTGATGTGAACGACCAATAACATCTTATGCCACCTCTATAAAATATCATAAAGATAAAGTGGACATAAAGTTAACAACCTAATTATAAGTCGTATTTCTTCTTCATCTTATATATTTAATAATGCTTGAGCCACTCTGCATGATGATTGATTGTATAGTATACTCTATCAATATATATTTGTTTTGCTCAAGTAAGAAGTACATTATTTATATGAGGCCCTGTCCCCCGAACTAGTTTAACTGTATTTCAGGGTCCAGTGTATTCCCAAAAACGTTTTGGATTTAATCAGTACATAATGGTAAAGTGCTTTTTAATAAATAATCAAACGAAAACAACAAACAAAGTGTATATATATATATATACTTGGTATTGAGACCAAATAGTATAGTAAGTTTTTTATGAAATTTAGCGTAGAAAACATTTGGATAAGGTTCCATTTTGTTGAAGTCAAGTTTAAACAAGTTAACGGTAACATTTTACGCTTATTATTAATCGACTTTAGTAATGACTCATTCGATTGAAAATGGGTTTGTTGTTAACCTTGATAATGCACCTATGATCATTGAATGGTAAAACGTTTGAACTTAGGTACCCACTTGTATCAAATACAATTTTACCTATTGAAATAAATTAGATTCACTCAATATGTTGACTCTTAATAACAATTTTTAAAATACATTATAGAATGATTTTATTAATTAAGAGTAAAAATACTTTTTATATTAAGAACAGTATGTTGCGACTGAGACTGTACCTCTCGGACATCCGCAAACCTCATGCGGCAGTAGGTGCATTTGCCAAAGTAGACTTTTGTTTTAAGGCCAGTCTAGTAGCAGAATAAAATTCCGCTTAATAATTCACAAACGAAAGTTATGTCCCTTTTATATTTTTCACGAATATCATGTGCAAAGTAGGCGAATTACGCAGCAGTATAGTTTATGTTCGTTGTCATTATGTCAACGGTGGTGGGCGGCCGGTTTTGTTTTAGGGAGTTTTTTTTTTAATTTGAACGCAACCTTTTACAAAGGAAGTACACCTGAAAAGTACAAATTTAAATTAAAAAATACAACGAGTAGATATGTCTGTGACTTCTTTGATGGTGACGTACAAAAAAATGGTTTGCTGTATTTTATTCACATTAAGAACCAAGATTATAATGTAAAATATTAATTGGAGAGTGCTGCTCCGCCATCTAGATTTTTCTGATTTAAATATTCAAACTCTATAACATCAAATAAAGCAATGTTGTTTTCTTAAAAAAAAAACACGAGGAATGCGATAGGATACATAAAAATATATTTTAGTAACATAAATTAAGTACCTTATGTCCAATCGGATATTTAATGATGACATGTCACAAATATTAGTCTGTTAATGCAGGAAATCAATAATTTGATGAATCAAAAGTTAAAAAATATACAATTTAGTTTCACAGTGATTATTCAAGTATTCATCCGAAAATCAATCGTCATTAGACATAGTCTTTATTGAAGTTTAGATTCAGGACACCCATTCCAGACTATAAAACACCTTAGGTATCTAAGCATCATAACTATCGGAAACATGCCATTTTGAACACTAATCTTTTTTTCCTTGAAATTACTGTACTTCGCACTGGTTCATAGAGGTATTAGAACGAGAGCCGGCCGTATATAAGTCCTATGGATCAGATACATATTTTTTTTAATATTTGGTTCTATGGTTTCTCAGACTATATTGAAAAAATAGTTCATGTTTCTGATCCATAGGACTTTTACACGGCTGGCTCTTGGACTATATGGTATATTCCATTAGTCTTGTATTTATAATATTAACATTGTATACTGAATATTTATGTTCACAAAACTACTTCCTTATGGTACTAAATTAAGTTGGCAAGTAATGACGGACGTCTTAAATTCATACAATCTGAGAAAATTATAGGCCATCTAGTCTAAATTACTCAAATAGATAAGTAGTAGTGCATGACAATTAATAATTAGTATTCCCATCACAAAACGTTCAATTAAGTATAAAACGCTATTGCAAACATTGCAAGCTATATCGTTTTTTTAGTTTCATAAAATACCCCACGCAAAATTTCAGTTATCTGATGGTTGCTACACTCTTTTACATTTTGACTTTGAGTTTGTTAAAATCTAATTATCACGTGTAAATTCAACGTACATAACTAATTGTAAACTTAAGACCAGCTCAAACAAATTCTTATTCCGCGTAATGACTTCGTGAAAGTTCGCGCTGTCGTTAATTTGGGGTCGAAACTTGCTTAATTGTTGCTTTATTCCACGAACCAAGTCTACAGCCTCTGATTAACATTGTGAAGTACTTTTAAGTTGTAGTTATACGGTTTGCAGTCGGATAGTCGGTTGGTCACGTGCGACAACCCGTTGTAAAACTTTTCCAATCTTCTGCGTGGAGTTTTAGGTATTCCAATTGATTGCTGTTGCTTGTTTCTATTTCTCTTATTAAATTTGTTTATTTTATTGAGAATGTTTAAAACGATTTCAACGCTTGCAGTAAGGGATTTTAACATAGAACTGTTGGGGGCTTAGCCAACCTCATCATGTTATGTTCCTTCATCCTTACGGTTTTTAGTCCCTTAATAATGAAGAACATTGGTACAGTAATGGATGTTAGTATAGCCGTAGCAATTGTAGAGCAATGTCATAAGGCAATACTCATCATCAATGACTTAACTACCTACAACGGCATCTTGGTGTTACAGTTCCGATGTTCTTGGAAACACAAAAGCTACTGTTTTTACTGTTTTCAGCAGTTTCAAATGGTTCCGAGGCTGTGAAAGATTTAGGATAACTAATTGAAGAAAACTAGGAAAACATCTGTCTAAAATCTATTGGATTTTCATTGAAGTATTCTATGGCGTTTTCTACGATCAATGTATTACTGATAACATTGTATTTACAAATAATTATAATTATTGATTAACCATATACCCCATTCAATTTACTCCTAGAAGCCTCACTTAGGAGTTCACCGTTATGAAATTTCTGATTTTTGGCGCAGTTCCAGTTTAAATTAGAGGATGAGCCGCTTCGTTCATTGTTTGGCAGGCAACATAGGTTAGGGAGATGGAATAGAGTCCTGGAAGATGTATCGTTGTAACCTATTATACGACATTAGTCACATTTTTTTGTAATGGCTTGTGCGAATATTATTTTGAAAATATCTATGTACCCATGAAAATGCCAAGTACCCGTTTCGACCGTCTCTGCCCTTCACAACTAAGTATTGAAGATATAGCAAAATTAAAAACGTGTATTGTGAACAAAGGACTCGGACGAGTCAACTTTCAATTACTTCTAACGTAATTAAGCGCCCGAGCAGTTCTCTCCTATTAAATTGCTTTGCCTTTATCTTTTATGGGATCGACTTAATTTTTGTTACCCGGAGATTCTGTGGAATGCCGCCTTGAATTTAGAACGGAATCTCTATTTATGGGAGCGAAAATTCCTTTTTGTTATTAAGTGTGATATCACCGCCACCTGAGGGCCGATGCAAACGGAGCGTTACACCCTTTATGTGATTGGATTCAAGTATATAAAGCTGATGTAGCTTGTACTTGATAAAGCTCTATTTTTACTACGAAACTTAGATGAGTATTGCGTAAGACCTTGTAGGTACGTAATTTACTTTCGAACTAATTTAAATCTTAATAAATTAGTTTTAGGTAAGATTTGTTTGGGCATTGTCTAATAAGAGAAATAAACAAACAAATATGATTATTAAATTATGTACCATGAGTTACATCTCAAAAAAATTATTAACTATAAACAAACTTTCAGGCAACGTAGGCTCTTAACCTACATAATGATTCTTATGGTGGGAATCCCGTGAAATAGAAGTGCACTAGGTTTATTTCGAGAAAAGGGGAATTGAAGCTAGTAAAATTTTCAGGTGTGTTGTATTGTTTAGTCTAACATCTGCTGTGTCGGTTAATGGTTACAGAGCAGTGTTGACGGAAAAGAATTAATAATCACAGTCATTGGCTTCTTTCAACAATGCATCTGTTATATGGGATGTCTTATTTACTAACAGAAGAGTAAACTGATCATTTAGTTTGCTTGAAAAACTCCAGCCTTTTTATAAACCCGAATATTTTTTTATTGGTTAAACCCCAAAATTGGTTTACACATACACACGTAACATATAAGCATAGGTAATGCTAGCGGCTTCGAATTATTCATTACACGACTCCAGTGCAAATCCTGCACTATTGGTTATTAGAATAAGTTTTGTAAGACTTATAAACAATATGCATTGATTGAATTGGTAATAAAATGTATTGAGTACCTATTAGTGCAATAACAAGACAATTTATTTAGACTATGTATCGATAATAATACAATAAACAAATGTCAACCTTAATAATTATCATAATCAATAAATCTCTGTTCATTAAAAGGACATATTTAGAACTAAGAAGTGAAGTGAATTGTTGCATGCGAACGTACTTAATCAGTAAAGTCGCATTAATTTATCATACTAGGTAGGTAACGTTGATTTCGAATTTTGTGCGTGTCACATGGTGGAATCCTGAACTACAAGGCTGGAAGAACTCTTGTATTCTACAGAAAAGGACCCATTATGGAGCTTCGGGCTATCTTATGATAATTTTTAATTAACAATGTTAACTACTTTCGGATGGTCGTTAAGAATGCATAAGAAATACGAAACACCGTCAACAGATAATAATGAAGACTAGAAAGAAATAAGATCATAAAACTTCGTCATACATTACATTTGCTTGAATGAATACAACAAAATAATATAAAATATTACAGAGATTTACATAACGCCGAAAATTATGATTTATATTTCATCCGAACGATGATATCCGTAGGAGAACTAGGGTGGACGCGACATAGCCCAGAGGATTAGCAAGTTGAAGTGCGCAGTGGGCAGGGCACATAGTGCGTAGAACCGATGGCCGATGGGCGGAAAGGTTCTCGAGTGGCGTCCACGTCATATTCCTATCTAAAAGGCAAGCAACGCACCGGTGGCACTTCTGGTGTCACCGTTGTCCCTGGGCGGAGATGAACACTTTCCATCAGGTGTCTCTCTTTGCTGTCGTTTGCGCCCTATATCATAAAAAAAAAAAAAAAAAAAAAAAAAAAAAAAAAAAAAAAAAGCGAAGCGTAGGCCGACCCCTAACCAGATGGACGATGATCTGGTTAAGGTGGCGGGTGCAGATGGATGTCAACTGCAAGGGATCGATCCGCGTGGAAATCATTAGGGAGGCCTTCGTTCAGCAGTGACATAATTAGGCTATAATGATGATGATGATGACATAACGCCCGCGCCCCAGTTTAAGCAAAAAGTTTTTAAAATTGGTTATAAATAGATAAATATAATATTTATACATATGTACATTTTTTGTAAATAATGTCTAAGGTAAAATTAGTATACATGATATAGCGCCCAGATCAATACTAACAGACATATTTTGCCCGGGGATTGTTCTTGTTGTATAGCCGACTTCTCAACGATTACACCACAAAGGTTGCCAAAATATATCGTATTATATAGGTATTATTAGATAAATACATACTTTATAAAAAGCAAGACTCATTTATTTATAAAGTACCATATTGAAAATATTATTAATTTAATTTCATAGCCTGGTAGTAGGTAGTTTTATATGAAGTAAGATAGGGAAAGGTAAATACTACAAAGTTTAAAATATTGCAGTTAACGTTCACAGCGGGATAAAAACTTCTGCTGTCATTATAATCACGCTAAAATTATCTGCAGATACGCAGTAATTAACCTAGATAGCGTGGTTGCTTAAAACCAAGAAGTGTCCTCATCTTATTTTACGACATTCAAAGCAGAATAAATCGCCTTATTTTTATACCTTTTTACTAATTCTGGGACTCATTTTGTGCTACTTTTCTCATTTTATATAGAACATTGCAGGTGAAGCATTTAATTGCTACGGATGGCATGTTAAACCATCGATTCTGGCTTTCAATATGGCGGTCATTAGGACATATAAACATCTTTAGAGGCAGTAAGATTTGACAACTTTGATTTTCTAGGTAAGTCCAATTTTCTGTCTGCCTCACCCATATTGTTGTACACCCAATCTAGTTTACATACCTCATTAGTTACCTTCTATTATCGTGAAAAACGGAAAGGGGATAAGGGGAAAATAGGAAAAGCACATAAATTTCAGCTGTAGCAAAAGCAGAGACGCAATAAATGTAATCAACCAATATTTTCTCACCAAGTTATTGCTTAATTACGTGGATAAACTACATAAAATGCGCCACCTAAATGCCCAAAATGTCGTAGGCTAGTAACTACTAAAACATTTAGGAACAGAACGCCGTGTGTTCGTATGAATAGAGTTAAAATTCCTCTGACACCGTTTGCTTTTATCAGGCAAGTGTACTATCGGGCACAGTTTAATTAAAAGAACCGTCAATTACATATGTGTTATGTGATGGCTATGACATTTTGACAGCTGCAATGTCCTTGTTAGTCCATAATAAGCCCCGCGGCACATGTCACATACCCTCGTTAGGTGATCAAATTGTGTTTTTCATATATAAATGATGCTTGTTTTTTAATTACTATCGATTAGGCGCCACAATTACATGTCAATTGTTTTTAACATTTCCGGCTTTATTGATGATGACAAGACACGTGAGCATAATTGTTATTAAATTAACGCAAGTTTCTGTATAGAGGATATCACGTGACTTAGTCCTATATGATGTTTAAATACACCATGAATTAATTCTATAGCAGCCACGTCTTAATCCGTCGATTCGTTAAGGCCATTAATGAAATATCGATTGGGAAAGACTTAAGGGCCTTAAAACCGGTCGTGAATATGAACATATACGTATTTAAAGACATACCTATACCTACTTATATTCTACATTCCATTTTAAAACTTAACATTCGTACAAAAAATTTACCTATACGTAGGCTTGAATTTTTTTTATAGATAGATAAAGGTACGTATATAAAACAATCATAGGTATTCTATCAACAATAACCACTTAAAATGTAAGTTGTGGGCTGTTTCCTTCTGATCTGGACGGTGCAGGTTAAAATCTACGTTCAAAAACTACGTTTATCCGACGCTCTTACGGTAAAGGAAAACACCATGAAGAAACCTGCGCACGCCTACGAAGAATACAAAGGTTGTGCGTGAGTCCTCCAATCGGCACTGGGCCCGCGTGGATGACTACGGCCTATACACCCTCTAAGGGAAGGCTCGTGCCCTCATTTTGTTAAAATGACGTTTTCCATATAGACGTCATGCCTCTAGGTTATCAAGTGCCCCACTTTTAATAACGTTTATAATAAAACAAAAGGATTGGATATGAGAAACGGAAGTTTTTAAATCATAACGATAACTCTTTTAACAGTAATGAATTTCTTGACATGCATTTTTGGTTTTTTTTTTTCTTAAAGTTGGAAATCTCTGCCTACTATAATAATGACTGTACAATAATAAGCCCAAAATACTTCGAGGCTTAAGTCGAAGTATGGACGACGAACTGAAGATTACGATAAGTACGTTTAATTTCCTTTTGATCACTTTGGTTTTGCACCATTTTACTACGCTTACCATGTTTTTTTTTTCAGTTTTGTTTCTTGGCTTTTCTGAAATTTTCGGGCCAAATACATTAATTTTCCATACCAAAACGTTCGTTGTCAATGAGGCTTCAATC
Organism: Leucinodes orbonalis; assembly: GCA_019425675.1. NCBI lineage: Eukaryota > Metazoa > Arthropoda > Insecta > Lepidoptera > Crambidae > Leucinodes > Leucinodes orbonalis. The sequence continues at coordinate 133,670 of PQWD01004895.1, read as the reverse complement.
TAATTATTTTACACGTCGATGACCTACGTGTAGTACCTACTTGTTTGAAGATCACCAGAGCTTCGTTCTTAAGAGTATAATACGAATAGTTGTCGTTGTTATTGGTCCCTAAAGACTCTTTTTCATCACATTTCTGCTTATTTTTAACGCTTATCCAATTATTTTCCAGCAATGAAAGAAAATACAATTACTTATGGACTTATTAATATTAACTAGACATCTAATAGCCATAGTTTGTAAGTCTGCAGCAAGTTTCCCCTAATTTAAGTTCCCGGCTAAGTTTCGGAATGTAATACGGCCCGGGTAGCGGCGCCATATTGTACTGACAGCTTTTAAAATATGCTCACGATATGTTCCACTGGCTCGGTTATTGCATAACTTTGTATTTAACCTCATATTTATACACCGACATCTATATAGGTACCTTGAGTTGATTTCATCTACGACTAGGTATTTTACTTGATTTTAGTGTTCGGTAGTTAAACGCGTGTTTGTTATGTCATAAGTGAACGAGACGGTCAGTACCCTCACCTGGTGTTAAGTGATATGTCTGACAATGACAGAAACGTCGAAGGAGTCTAATAACAGTAGGCACTTACTAATTGTTTTCCGTCAACACTGCTTGGCACCCGTCACCCGAGACGACTTATGTTAAGTCTCTTAACCCTTTGACCGCCTGAAGGCGCCAGATAGAAGAGATTTTCTATTGTGTCTGGACTCCCTGCGTTCAATGGGCTAAGCCCAGTAATTTTACTATCTACAGTGCCAGTCTCAGAACAAATAAAAACGTATTCAGAGAGTGCCATCATCCCGAAACACAGAAGTGCAAAACACTCCTATTTCACGGGACGACATCTGGCACTGCGGTGGTACCTACTGAGACGAATTAGTAGGTACCGTTTATGACGAGCGGGTATTAAGTAAAAATTAAAGATCGATTTATACTAAATAGAACTTAAAATTAAATTTACTAAATATTAATCAGCCAATAAATCATTATTATTGGCTGATTGATTATTATTACAATAAAATGTTAATTATTTTCAAAGTCTAACGGAAAAATACTATTATGAATACGCCCGCAAACCAGTTAATTTGCCTTATTTATTTATTAGATGATTATCATATCGTTCATCGATAAAACTCCGAGTTATACATGTTGGACAACGATTCCTTAATCGGTTGTGGAGAGTAGTTGTAGTCCGTATTTTCTACAACATAGTTGGTTGTAATTCAACTATTTTACTAGCATTTGTTTAAGAATTGCAAATGTAACTTATTTAGTTACATAACTATATTAACGATAGTTAACTATATATAAAATATTGGAAATTCGTAATAGCACTGTATGTTAATCTGGAGCATAAAAAACGAACATGTTCTTTTACAAGAATTTTTAAAATTTTATTAAATAATATGCTTACCGATCTTGCTTTGACCAATCGTTGATGTTCTTAGCTGCAATTCTCGCCTTGGTTTCGAAACCGTACTTATTTTTATTTTTCCTCAAAATATTTCTCTGATAACAGCTGAAAAAGAACTTCTTTTTTGGCTTAACTTTAGGAAAGATGGACAGTAACTGAAATAATTTTAAAATGTGTCACATAACTGTTCAAAAATGTTTCGTCTCACATTTCCGATGAAAAATAAAAAAGTTTATTGTTTCTAAAAAATATATGGCACTCGTGATTTACGACGCAATAAGGAAGTGTAGATTCAACGCATATTTTGACGAAAGGGTTGGGATAGTTTATTGTGCGTCGATATTTTCGTTTCTCATTGTTTTCTTTTTTAATGTTCAGTCTCATTGTCGGCCGTCCATTGTTTCTTTTTTACTTTTTTGCCGTTGTTTCTATAATTTGAAGTGCATTCGGTACGCGTGTCTCGTCTCAAAGACAATTTAGAAATATGTTTTGTAAGTCTAGGTGTGTTCTATTGTTTTGGCTTAAGTATTGGTGTTTCGTTTTGTGTTGGCCCTTTAAAATATATTTTATGCGACATTTTTGGTTGTAAAATTTACTATTTAACTCGAAACTCTTTTACTAGCATTTGTTTGAGAATGTACAGTATCTATATGTATAGTATAAATATCCATCTTGTGTTGTTAAAGCTAAAAACATTAAGAATTATGACCGCTTAGTGATAGTCAAAATCCGATGTTTATGTAATAACAAAATGTTTCTGTGATTAGTATTTCATTGTGATGTGTTTATTTCTGTATTATTAAATAACAATGATTATCTGTGCTAAAGTTAGGGTATAGGTAAAAGTAGTAAAATTACATACTATATATGTACCTTGCTCATGTTAAGCTATGTTATTTTGAGCAGTTCTGTAATAAGAAAACTATAGCCAAGGCTTTCTGTAACTCGTGAAAGCATGGTACCACCTACCTACTATTCTAGTCCGCTATTGAACAGCATAAGGTTAACCCAATTGCCGGTTGTGAACACCGGATCCTTATTATCCTCATTCAGTTCGTCGGACTACATCGTGGCTGTCCTCAAGTGACCTATGTAAATTTAAATTAGATAACACAGTTCCAGAAACCCTTCCTTAAATTTGCACTGTTTTTGCTTTATATGCAAAAAACAGTGCGAATTTGTTTTTACAAAGAACATCTCATTTTCTTAAAGTTTGTTCTTTAATAAGAAATGGGTAACTATAGTGTTTGAATTTTAATGATTCCGGCTCAAACACATATAAGATACTGAGTGGATCCGAATTTTAGAAAACACTTTCAGGATTAAAAAGAAATCCATAGTTAGTTATAAGTGTAGGTACTTATAAAAATGTATAATTGGCACAGATGTGCTAAATTAAAAATGTTAAGTTTCAGAGAACAATTTGCTATCCCTGCAATGCCCTAAGCCAAGGTTCGAATCACTCTTAACCTCGTTGTATAAACTTTTTAGAGGCTTACCTATCTGTGCGCGCCATTCGTCCTGTGAAACTGTGAAGGTCATCAGCAGCCAACAGCGTTAGTCCATCCGCAAATAACCAACAACCAGTTACTGTAGGTCGATACTTATAATTATTTCGTTTATTATCCTCCAGTTATTTTCACCATTAAAGCGTTTAAACGCATCCCGCTGTGCTTATCCTTTGCGATGTACCTAGCTGTTAATTAGATCCTCCCACTATTGTAACTAAAATATGCTAGTGCATATTTTAGGTAGCATGCATGTAGGTAGTCCTACATGCAGTTTAAGTTAGTTTAGGTCCACAAAGGTGTAATACAATAATGTCAATTATAGGCATCCTTGATCCGAAGTCTAACCACGATTTAATGATATCTTTGCCTATATAAGACCTTAAACATTAATATCATTCTGGTATTGTATAAGTACCGGACATAAGTCATGACCACACAATCATCTCAATGAACGGACAATGTTCTGACCTTCGCATCAATGCATGCGTCGTCCGCAATCACACGCAATGGAATGATATCGGGTAATGATGCGTTTTGTATGCACTTATATATATCTACCCACATGTGGGTATGCTATAGCTTTTGTATTTGAGACAGGTCACTTGGTTCTATCAGTTATAGCGAAAAAATATGTAAATAATTATCTTTTGCGAACTAACGTTTCGAAGTATATTTTATTTCAGTTCCCAAACGTAGCATGGAAAATGTAGCATAAATTAGTATTCATTTTATAGTTTTTTGATTATAATATAATTTTGTATTTAGGTAATAGGATTAACTGTACAATTTTCAGTTTATATAACACGTACAAAAAAAAAACAACTGAAAGATCGCTTGCAAATATTAAAATACAGAGATAGGTAATGTCTGTTTGCATTAGTCTGGGGATTTATGAACGTAGCTATTAACAAAAAGAATATAAATAAATACTTATGGTTATATTTAAGAAAGGCGCTTAGTAAAAGTCGCTGTGTTTATTAGTAACATTCATAGACAAAAAGGTAGTTCCGTATATACTAGTTGTACAGATTAATTAAATAAAATAATTGAATCTCTAAATAAGTGGATTGACTAACACATTTTTTCATTAATTGTATCTAAATACTCATTCATTAAGAAGCCCTAGGTTCATATATATATATATAACCCTTACATTGAAATACAAAAGTTGACAAATACTTAAAAATCAACATGGCAACACTCAATTCTAATCTGTATCAGAATTTAATTCGTACTGCGTACTTGAGTTTGCTTTGTAAGCAGCAGTATATTATCGGGGCAGACAATGTGCTATGAATACAAACTGTGCAAACATGCAGCGCTTGGATGCAACGAGACCCCCGTCGAATACCAGTTGGGGAAATTTACCCGCATCTAGGTAGTGGAGTTTCGGAGTTTATATGCGGATGGTGATTGAGATTTGATTGAAACACTTGTTGTATGCAAAATTAATTACGTCTTTTGAATTATATTTGATTTGATAGTGATGTTAAATTGGTTGTCATACCTAATACGAGTATATATAAAATCCTCGTCATCAATTAGCTAGGTAATGTTAAATCTCGAAATTAAATATTTGAACAAAAAATCCTAAGTTAAGAATTGCTTTAAGCAATTCTTAAGTTTTGATAATAACTTACATGCAAAGTCAAAACGTAATAGAACTTTTTATAATTCATTTTTTAATACCTCATCAAAAGCCAAAACATTATTTCAATCTACAAAATAAAGGGTAACAATTTCAAGGGTAAATAACAAATAATTCTGGCAAAGCTACGCAAATGACTGTGTATTCGAATCGAGTCGCCGGCTCTGCATCACGTGGAGTACTTTTGATTAATAAATATGGTAGCGACACCCACGCGTTTTGGATTATTGAACCCATTGTCTGTATTCAATTGGAATAAAAACGGCTTGAAATATATTTTTTTTTCGAAGATCACTTATTTCCATCAATTTCTGTTTACCGCTAGACATATGTCATCTTGTTTTGCGCCAGATATCCAGTTTTGCTCTTTGCCCACATCGATTTATCACAATACGTCGATCATTCGGAGAGAAGAGAATTCTCTTCTACTATGCTTTCCAAGACGCGGTCTCCACTCCAGAGCTTGTTGCTGCAATGGCCTGCGACATATTATGTGACCAGCCTATTAGCTCACCGCCACTTTTTTATCTTCTATAGACACGGCATTGTCAATGAATAAGTGATCAAGCGTTCGAGGGTGGATAATGCCTGTCTAGAAACACCCTATTCACTCTTGCCTTGAAGACTACCAGATTGTAATGATTGAGGAACACACAAGGAGGTAACGAGTTCTATTCCTTTGCGGTGCGCATTTGAAACGAGGCACCAAAGCGGGTTATGCGGATACGTGGAATATCGACCTCGTAAGGATGGAATGCTCGCCTGCGTCTGTATTACGAATTCCCGATGGAATGTCTTACTTTTTATTGTTTTGTTGAGTCTCAACTTGTCCACGTCCATGACTCAGCTGTGCTCAGCATGTGTAGCTACCGTCCGACTTGTGCTGCCCAATATGAAAAGGTGGATAGATACACAAAAGTTACCAAAGAAGGGCATATAGAGCAGTTACTAACTTTGTACGTAAATATTCTATCCGACGTTCTTATGGTCAAGAAACAGTGCAGAAACCTGTGCATCTACGAGAAATTCAAAATCACAGTACCTCTAAGTATATAATAATATTTTATACTACTTATATCTTCCTCTTACCCAGGTACTAAACTACGTTGTAGTAAAATTTATAAGTGATAATAAATACTAATTAGGTGCGCTACAAGTCTAACAGAGGAGCTTAAACTTTGATGGTGTCACTTGAGCAAGGATTTCAGCACAAAGTGATTTACTTCCAGTCTTTACTTATTCGCAGTATATCCCGGTTGCACTTCAAAATGCATTCCACGTTGCAGATTGCAATTTACGACTGCAAATTGATATTTCTAGCGCATTCAATGGATTGGCGCCGTTTGTAGTAGGTACTTCATTGTAATCGTTCGCAAGTAATATAACGCGCGATTTATATTTATCAATAAATTTTGTTTGTCAGTAAATTCGTGGAATATTTGCTTGAATTTGAAATAGTTGGCATTGCCTGTGTTCGTTTTCTAGGTACTTATTTCTTTCCGACACTTTTTCTTACTGTTGAAATTTACTTGAATAATTTTAAAGCGTGTTGATTTACAATTATTTCAAATACGTATTTAGTTCCACATTATATATGTTGTATATTATTTAAGCTTTTAAAGCAGCAAAAGCGTGGACTTGTATATGATTAACATATAATGATGTAATGTGGTTACTTTGGTATACCCAAAGGTAACACTGTTTTATTACCTATAAGTAAAATAACATCAGCTTATAATCTTTAAAGACATCCATTGCATACACAGATAACTACCTACCGATATTCAATTTTATGGTAAATTAAACTAATTTGATAGATACAATATATCTTACAACGTTAGCCAATTTCACAAATTCCATATACGAGTATCAACCTTTAATACAGATCAATAATTTTGAGATTAAATTTTAAAATCACTTGGAAATCACTTACTCAGGTGCAATGCTATTGCTTTGCCTATACGTATTCACTGATATACCTACACACACACGCCTTTTGCACACGTTAACAAACGTATCCATAAAGCAAAAAGTTTCTCAAAATCAATAAATAGGTAGATTTTATTCAAAGGACAAAAATAACTCTACCAGAAAGTGGACCCAAAAATGAATACACAAATTAATGGAGACTGCGTAGAATATTTATTTGCGTCCGACGATAAAGCTAACACGCTGTGCCTATTAAGAAAATGAGATTTCATACAAAATTATGCAAACCAGTTCTCGTCCCTTTAAATTCAACTCGTCCTAGCCACAAACGTGGAAACAATAGTAGGATGACCGTACAAGTTTTACTGAGAATAAAAATTAATATTCAACTATTCAGCAAGATGGCAGACGATGTTACACACATTTATACATATTACACATACAAAACGCGGGCTTATCCGCCAACGGAAACCCCAACCTACGGGACCCAGTCATTGTGATGCAAATGGCTGCGCTGTCTGCCTCCAAATTACCCCTTCGGTCAAGCCAGAACCCGATGACCAAACATTAGAACCCTCCCTTTAAAATCTAAGCACGGATGTTTATAGACCAAGTACCTACCGATACTATCAGCAAAAAAATAATTATTTTTTTTCAGGTCATCCTATTCAATCTATCGCAGTCCACTGCTGGACATAGGTCTCCCCCATTTTGCGCCAGATATCCCGGTCCTCCGCTTTCCTCATCCAGCCTCCATCGCAAGTCGTCGGTCCATCTGGCCGGAGGGCGTCCTACGCTACGCTTGCCAAGACGCACTGCCACTTCAACTTGCTGATCCGGCGGGCTATGTCAGGTCATCAAATAACAATAAATATACAGTGGTCTTCATCAGGAAGATGACTTGGGTGACGGATGGATGATGACTACCAGGGATCATTTTTGAAGTCTTTGTTCAATATGAAATGAAATATAACGTAATTACCACGTACCTACAAGTTTTGCAATAAGCTTCCTGATGCATGATTCCTGATAAATGAGCCCTCGTTATAGCGGTTCAATTGGAACTCTTAGCTTATGGCTTCCTATCCTATTCAACCTATCGCAGTCCACTGCTGGACATAGGTCCCCCATTTCGCGCCAGATATCCGGTCCTCCGCTTTCCTCATCCAGCCTCCACCAGCGACCTTTCGCAAGTCGTCGGTCCATCGGCCGGAGGGCGTCCTACGCTACGCTTGCCGAGACGCGGTCTCCACTCCAGAACTCGTCTGCTCCAACGGCCATCGGTTCTGCGACATACGTGACCAGCCCACTGCCACTTCATTGCGCGTTGAGTGACTTTGAACTTGTGAACCAATCCCGCAGTCAGTGTCCATGTCTCAGCTGCGTATGTAAGTACGGGTAGGACGCATTGCTCAAAGACTTTTGTCTTTAAGCATTGCGGAATCGTCGACGTGAAGACCTGACGTAGCTTATGGCTTAACTTATAATAATAGCGATACATAAAAAACACGAAGAACTTGGCATAACTTTTTACACCTTACACTTTGATTGCAATTTTTGTCTGCATTTACCCCACGCTAGAGGCTTTATTCGATTTTCACCTCTCGCCTGTCTGTGTACAGGAGATAATTGCTCGCAGGATGACCATACATATTAAAGGCATATCGCATACCAGATATAGTGTTATGAGAGTCGCTAATGCGCTGAAGTATGACGTGGACAATTGTGCGGACTAAAATTAAGGGTAATGCGCGGAATTAAGGAGGATAAGGGGCCTGAGATGATGTCTTGCGATTTGGGATAATTTACTCGTGTGTTATGCGAATAGGACCATTAGTTTAATATAAGAGAGAAAAGAGTTTGGTTTAAATTTCCAAACTATAAACCAAATTATAAAAAACGTTTATTTTAGTTATAAAAAAGTTGAATCAGTAACTTTATGTGACTCATTTAAAGTATCTAACTAGGTGTTACAATGTCATGATACTCTTCGGAACAATGCCTCAGTAAGAAATAATTTCGATTTACTAGTTCTACACATTGTAACAGCAAAATAAAAATTTAGGTATACTAGTTTTAAGAAGAAACAACGCTTAAATATCGTAACAAAAAAAATGCGTTCAGAATATTATTTTCAGATTCAGCAAGATATGATTTCAAAGTAATATTTTTTTATTTATTTATTTTTTTTTATCAAATACAATATTACATTTCAACATAGCCCTGGCTCCCAAGATAGTAAAATAACCGTGTTTCAGGAGCCAGTACTTCCCCTTAAAGTATAGATTACAATGATACATAAAGTAGGTACTAAATATTAAACATAAGCACTCTTTTTTTGCACTACAATAGAACAAAACCAAAAAATAATAATAATAAATATAATAATATATTATGTAAGTACTTAACAATAGAAGTCAAAATATATGGGAAAACCAGATTCCATGTGCGTTGAATACTATGGACCATCTGAAAAGTCCCTTTCAAGTTTGGCCATTGTGGTTCGAGAATGTTCGTTCCAGTTATTCCACTTCATGGGCTATAAATAAAATAACCACAAACAGGTCTAGTACTATTCAAGCATTGGATTCAGCTTTCACAATTACTTTGATATTATTAAGTTACTTAACTATATATTTTATTGGATTACCCTGTTTCTATGTATTAAGTGTGTAATACCTACTTCTATAGACTTTCAAATTGACAGATTCTAAAATGTTAACATTATATGGTTAATAAAATGATGTGGTAATGATAGCAATGTCAAAAATTACTTACGCCATGTATTACTTCCCTTCTAGAATTAACTGAAATTTGTGGATTTGTACAGTCACAAACATTATTATAAGACAAATCCTGGTGAATGAATGAATTTAAATTCAGCAAAGATATTTAAAATCAAACATTGAAAACATCCTTAGTTCTCCAATTTATTAAATACGTAGATAAATTTATCAATTTTTAAGTACTTATTTATTAAAAAAAAAACTCCAAATAAATAACTTGAGTTTGAAAATATTTGGAAAAAAACGTTTGTAAACTTAAACAGAACAAATTCGGTTCAGTGAAGTTTAAATACCTATATATTGTTTTATTATTATGTAAATCGTAACAATATCATTAAGACTTTATGTAGGAATCACGTACCTATATCTAGACAAGTATATAGGGTGGAACAATATAAAACCAAACAACGAGGTGTTTAGTCCAGACGATCTCCCTTGGGCGCGTCAGGAACGTTCACAGTTTCCTCGCAATTTCACAAAATGCGATATATACCTACCTTTGTCTACACTCCACTAAACACGTATCTACGACCACTCTAACCTGACCCGGTCCCTAGACAAAACTTTCATATACCAACAGCACATTAAAGCACCTCTCCAGCTCAAAACATACTGGCCAAGTTATAGACGGAAATAACTAGACAGACGGAGAAGCTAAATTAGAATACACCCTGGAGACGTTTTAAGCTTCCGCTAATGTGCTTCTAACGAAACTTACGTCGGTTAAGACAAAGATAAATGTTATTTAAATTTAAACCCGGGTGTATCCTTAACTGGCAGTATTCCAAATTCGTATGGGCTGTATAAAAGTGGGCAATTTGTTGTTAATAAAATTACCATAAATGTCGCTATTTAAGGCTTATTCGGTTGTAAAAATACAACACTACATAACTACGACCAGGTACCAAATGACAACAATTTGCAACTATCAGGACATTACCAGATGAGATATAGATATAGATTGATCCTAAACACCAATATGTGTTTATAAATCAATGCATTCAGATAGGAAAACCTATTCCAAATGGCTTTGTATAGCTCAATTTTGTTTTACTTACTTAGAACTCCCACGAGCCCCGCCCAGCCTTTGAGAACGCTCAAGAACATCCAAGTCCAGTAAATTTATAGGGATCAACTTATAATGGTTATTAGCGCTCGTTCAACAGACAAACTGCGGGCGCGTATTATAAGCACGCAACATCGATTTATTTTATCCGAAACTGCCGCAATTATGACATTAATTCAGATCATAAGAGTCATCGGTGCTCATATAGAACGTTAGAATCGAATAACATTATCGTGGTGCCGCGTGAACGAAAGCGTTTTAGATGGTATGTGTGTATTTTTTTTATTATCTGTATAGATACCGAAACAGGTAAAGGTGTGGGAAGATAGCCGAACGAGACGCTCTTACGGTTGATCGAACACGGATAAATTGTGTAGAGCAACGTCGGATATCGTAGATTCCTTCCTCTGCACATAGGGCTAGCTTCATATAAACCGAACAGGTTATGTAGATCTTGCGACTATAACTTGCCCATTTAAAGCACTGTACATTCTATATTGGATGGGTAATTATTTTTGTGGTTTAATTTGCAGTTGTGTGTATGGTAATTTTTACGTAGGTTTATACCACGATCTTTATAGATAGTGGCTATTTTTATTTGACTCTTACGAAGTAATGTAGTGGAAATTGATTGTCGTGTTTTTTACTACATTAAGATGTTAATGTGTTTGGGCAGCGATAATTTAGTCGGCGCTGCTGTAAAAGCTCGTCAGCGATTTATGTAGGTGCTGGCGTCCGTACGCGATTTCACATATTTATAGCTAATAAATATTTATACGAAAAATATTGGCCGCTAAGAGCCTTGTGAAAGTCAAGGCGTACATTTGCTAATTTATATTTCGAACGAAATTAACCTCAAGTTGAGCTATTGACCTTGGCCCCTGATAGTTAATTAGGATTAGTATTATATACATATACGCATTTCTATAACATGTATGCTTCATCAGTGTCACTACATTTGCTGGTAAAAATAGCTGATAATCGAGATCAAAATTCCCCAAGCCAATGAGTTAACGGTTTTAAGGTTTCTTATGAGAAACCTTAAAACCGTTAACTCTTTGGCTCAACACGAACAATTTACATTTGTTCGTGATGAATCAATCAATCAACTAGACTATAATATCTTACTGCGGAAAACAGGCTTTGCATGAGTTTAGAGATATGTTAACTGTAAAAAATGCTCATTGGATCCGCTATTGCGGATTGATGGGTGTTAACATACCTATAACATCCTAAAACAGTGGCCAAAATCAAAGTGCGGTCCGAAGTATGTTACCTACATACTACAACTCGAGATAATATTTGTCATACCTATACCGATCCAACCATTACGATATTTTCTTAACTTTCGCAATCGTCAGTCAGAAATGTTAGAAACTACGTTGTCGACTTCTCAATTATCCTTATTTTAATGTCAAGCCTTTACATCAACCGTGTATGTAAAAGTTACTTCGTCATCCATTAAATTTTAACTCAACCCAAAAACGCATTAGGCGATAACGCCATTTATAATTCCACGCTCAATATATTTCACGTGAGCCTAAAAGGCCCCAACCCTCTAGCTGCTGAATTTGTGGTCGGCACGGGGTGATTAGCCGACAATCTCTTTAAATCACTTGTGGATCCTCCGGCCCGGTTTATTACAAAGGGTGGGCCGAGATGATATTAAGAAATTGAAGCTTTTATTCTACATCCTCAGGTAAGGCGGCGTTGATGAGAAAATTTAATTAGGCAAATGTCTGTTTATACAAAATAATGCAAAGAAATTCCGTTTACAGGAATTATGATATGAAATATTTATCAGGTTTCTATATTATCTTTAGTGATCCTAGCATGACACGACTTCTTGTTACTTTTACCTAGTATCGCTTCATGTAACAAATAGATACCAATATTATGTGGATGGAAAGTCGGTTTTTATATGAACATGCTAATAATTACAATATAGATGCTTCATGTGACCTATTGAGATGTTTTAACTTCAAAGCTACCTGTANGTGGTTTAATTTGCAGTTGTGTGTATGGTCATTTTTACGTAGGTTTATACCACGATCTTTATAGATAGTGGCTATTTTTATTTGACTCTTACGAAGTAATGTAGTGGAAATTGATTGTCGTGTTTTTTACTACATTAAGATGTTAATGTGTTTGGGCAGCGATAATTTAGTCGGCGCTGCTGTAAAAGCTCGTCAGCGATTTATGTAGGTGCTGGCGTCCGTACGCGATTTCACATATTTATAGCTAATAAATATTTATACGAAAAATATTGGCCGCTAAGAGCCTTGTGAAAGTCAAGGCTAATTTATATTTCGAACGAAATTAACCTCAAGTTGAGATATTGACCTTGGCCCCTGATAGTTAATTAGGATTAGTATTATATACATATAAACATTTCTATAACATGTGTGCTACATCAGTGTCACTACATTTGCTGGTAAAAATAACTGATAATCGAGATCGAAATTCCCCAAGCTTAAGAGTTAACACTTTTAAGGTTTCTCATACCTACATTTGTTCTTGACGAATCAATCAATCAACTAGACTATAATATCTTACTGCGGAAAACAGGCTTTGCATGAGTTTAGAGATATGTTAACTGTAAAAAATGCTCATTGGATCCGCTATTGCGGATTGGTGGGTGTTAACATACCTATAACATCCTAAAACAGTGGCCAAAATCAAAGTGCAGTCCGAAGTATGTAGGTAAACTCGAGATAATATTTGTCATACCTATACCGATCCAACCATTACGATATTTTCTTAACTTTCGCAATCGTCAGTCAGAAATGTTAGAAGCTACGTTGTCGACTTCTCAATTATCCTTATTTTAATGTCAAGCCTTTACATCAACCGTGTATGTAAAAGTTACTTCGTCATCGCCATTTATAATTCCACGCTCAATATATTTCACGTGAGCCTAAAAGGCCCCAACCCTCTAGCTGCTGAATTTGTGGTCGGCACGGGGTGATTAGCCGACAATCTCTTTAAATCACTTGTGGATCCTCCGGCCCGGTTTATTACAAAGGGTGGGCCGAGATGATATTAAGAAATTGAAGCTTTTATTCTACATCCTCAGGTAAGGCGGCGTTGATGAGAAAATTTAATTAGGCAAATGTCTGTTTATACAAAATAATGCAAAGAAATTCCGTTTTCAGGAATTATGATATGAAATATTTATCAGGTTTCTAAATTATCTTTAGTGATCCTAGCATGACACGACTTCTTGTTACTTTTACCTAGTATCGCTTCATGTAACAAATAGATACCAATATTATGTGGATGGAAAGTCGGTTTTTATGTTAATACATGCTAAATAATTACAATATAGATGCTTCATGTGACCTTTGATGTTTTAACTTCAAAGTTACCTGTATTAAAATAAAAACGTGCATAATGTTTTTTGAAAATCACATTTCACCATCGTTGATGTATGTATATATAATTATAAAGAAAATAAAATTAGTAATTATATGTTTTGCCCGAGCAGTTAACACAACGATATGGCTGACAAATATTACTATTAAGGTATCATTTTACAGGTATGCAAAAACAAGCTTCATCAGATATGAATTATTTTAATATCATAACTTGTGCACCTTCAAGTGTCATAAACTTTAACTCTTAACAAAATAATGCCCACAACATGCATACCTACACTCATCAGAGTTAATAATTAAAATACATAAACATTTAACTATCTTGCAAACAATACAATGCTTAACGATAAATAACTCTGTAGGTATTATTTTATGGTTGCAAATTTTATCTCGTTGTTCTGAACGTAACCGTACGCGACGTTTACGGACAATTTGAAATAGTTTTAGCGGAATATAAGCTTTATGTGAAGGAAATAATGTCTGTTGTTATATATCGGTTATGTACGCTAGCTATCCCAGGCAATATGGGGTTGCAGTGTGCGCAATGTTCAGAACGCGAGCTCTTTTATGAGGGAATTTTAGCTTGAACGTTTGTACAAATACAGGTACATTTACTTTCTTAAAGCCAGATGTTTCTGCTAGTTTTGTTTCATTGAAACATACAAGAGTATATCTATAGTTAGTGTTTTTTTCAAACTCCCAACGGTATATAAAAACTAGATTATGATTTTACTTGTTGCTTGCTATTTGTATGTAATGGTTATTGTTTCTGGTCATTAAAAATTCAAAAGAGGTTGAAGAACTGAAAATATACTATCAGAATGTACGTGGTTTAAGAACAAAACTCATGATTTTTATTGCCAGCTTGTTTGTAGCGACTACGATGTTATTATACTAACGGAAACGTGGCTAAATGCTTCCGTTTCCAGCTATGAACTTTTTGACCAAAACTATGTTGTGTATAGATAGATCACATTCGGAATTATTCTGTTCTAAAAGAGAAGGAGGTGGTGTTTTAGTTGCAGTTGCTACTCGATATCAGTCTAAGAGGATGTCCAATTGGGAATCTAAATGTGAAGACCTTTGGGTTACAATCGATTTATCAATATCTAAAACTATACGCCAAATAGACTTGTGCGCTGTATACTTACCACCGCCCGTCAACCGTTCAGTGTTAAAGCATTTTATAGATAACTGTAGTACTGTAGTGGAGCATTCCTCTTGTCATTGTATTATTGGTAACTTTAATCTTTCTTGTATCGACTGGAGCTTGGTGGGTGTCTCAAATAACTATGCAGTTGCGCGCTTTGCCAACCTTTAGTTGATTTCATATCATTATGCGGTTTAAAACAATATAACAATATTCCAAATACTTCTAACAAAGTACTTGGCTTGGTCTTATTGAACCAACCAACTTGTACCGTAAATGTCTCAAACAACCCACTTTGTAAAATCGATACTTTTCATCCTCCCTTAGATATCGAAATTTCTCTATTGAAAAATGAGAATAAACTACCTTATAATAGTGAAACTCATAAACTCAATTATTGGAAGGCGGACTACAAAAATATTCAAGCAGAGCTGTTGAAGTGTAAGTGGAGCAAAGTGCTTAGTGGTCTCGACGATGTTAATGATATGTTGAGTTCCTTTTATGATATCATTTATAGTGTCATAAATAAATTTGTTCCTGGAAAGAAACTTAAGAAAAAGCAATATCCAGTATGGTTTGATCGTAGTCTTATTAAAGCTCTTAAGGATCAATACAAACTGAGACGTCGCGTCAGTATGTATAAAAATCCAATGGATGAACATGAGCTAAAACTCTTAAGCACACGGTGCAAGCATTTGGCGGCTTCATGTTATAATCGTTACATTGCCAGCTTAGAAAATGAACTCACAAAAATCCTAAACTATTTTGGTCATTTGTAAAATCAAAGCGCGGTGGTACTGGTTTTTATCCTGTCTCAATGACAAATGGTAAAGAGTTCACGTCTGATGGTGTCAAAATTTGTGAGTTTTTCTCCTCCCATTTTGCTTCGGTATGCATTAATGACAGGGCTCCGCATTCCTATGAAAACTCATTATACTTCGAGCGTTTGCATAATAATAGCGTTCAAATGTCACCCCCCGTCATATCTCATGATAGTATCCTTGAGAAATTGAATGATCTTGATGGCAATGGTGGTGCTGGGCCTGATGAAATCCCGCCAATATTTATAAAAAAGTGTGCAGGTTGCTTGGTCGAGCCTCTGTTTATGATCTATAGTAAATCACTTGCCGATGGAGTATTTCCTGATACTTGGAAGTCAGCTAAAATCGTGCCTATTTTTAAATCAGGTGATGAAAATATGGTTGACAATTATAGGCCCATTTCAATATTGTCATGTTTTGTAAAGGTGCTGGAGGCTCTGATTTGTCCGAGTATATAGCGTCATGTCAAATTGTTTTTAAGCGACTCTCAACATGGATTTACGCATCACAGATCCACGTCCACTAACCTAGTGGATTTTTCTGAGACACTGTTTCAAGCCCTTGATGCAAATAAACAGGTGGATGTTGTATATACTGACTTCAGCAAAGCTTTTGACCGCGTTCCTGATAAAATATTAGTACAAAAACTTGCAGCTTACGGCATCAATGACTTATTGGTGGGCTGGATGAGCTCTTACCTTACAAATCGGTCATTCTTCACAGTTGTTAATGGTTTCTGTTCCCAGTTGAAGCAAATTTACGCTGGCGTCCCTCAAGGATCGCACCTCGGACCAACCCTGTTTAACATTTTTGTCAACGACTTGCCTGGATGTTGATGTTTTCAACTCCTTTCATGTATGCGGATGACCTTAAATTTTGCAGGGTGATAGAATCAGATGATGACACTCTTTTGCTACAATCAGATCTTGATAGAATCATTGAATGGTGTCGTGTCAATGAAATGTCCCTTAATTCATCTAAGTGCTATGTTATGAGATTTTGTCGAAGAAGCACAGTAATTCCTTTCGAGTACCACATCAACAACATCATATTGCAGGTTAAATATGAAATCCGTGACCTTGGTGTGGTATTTGACCGGAAATTGACATTTGTCCCACACATCGAAAGCATAATAGCCCGTGCTTCGCGAATGTTGGGTTTTGTACTCCGTGTCGTTAAGGGATTTCGAAATTATAAAACAAAAATTTTGCTTTATAATAGTCTTGTCCGCAGAATCTTGGAGTATGGCAGTGTAGTTTGGAGGCCACACTTCGCCACACACTCTTTGCGTTTAGAACGAGTAGAAAAGCGTTTTGTTTGGCATCTTATGTACTCTAGCGTTATATCTAAGAGAAAACTGCGCTCATATGATAAGCGTCTTACACATTTTAAAATGAGTTCATTGTGCAAACGTCGGAAAGTTTTGGATTTAGGTTTCGCCTCAAAAATGTTTACCCACAGCATAGATTGTCCACCACTCTTACATAGATTTAAATTCCGTGTGCCGGTAAGACATCCACGTTACGCTATAACCCCCCTTAAAGCTCCATTAAGAAAAACTGTTTTCGGCTCTAATTCTCCGATTGCTAGGCTTTGTAGATTACTCAATGAATATAGTGACATTGTAGATATTCATCACGACTCACCTGCCAGGCTCTGTAGTTTAATAAAAAATGCATGGAGTGACCATCCGTCTTTTAGTGCATAGATGTATTTATCTACATATTTGTGATAAATACGTTTTAATTTATTTTAATATTAAGTAGGAAAATAATGTATTGAATTGTTATTGTTTCGATTTACTTTGTAACTTTAATACTCTGTTTTCTTGTTATACTCTTATTGTGCATGTTGTGTTTGCCTCTAATTGTTTATGGCAATAGTAATTGTACTGGTGTGTGTTTTTTACTTTTTAAAGTGTGATTGTACATAAACGTTGGCAATCCTAATAAAGAAAATAAAAATTATTGCGCTCATGTACAATAGAATAAAAAACTTCTGATTAATATCAGAAGAGCTACTATCATACTATAAAGATCCAACTATACTTGCTAGACTTAATCCGTTATAACTTTTACTGCACTTGTTCGAAAATGTTTATTTACCTCCACCCCATTTTGTGTACACAAAATAAGCCTGTTTTAAATAATGATTATATTTTATCCTGCAAATAAGTCGATAGGGGATATCTGCTTCACTCTTGATGCTCACGAATACTAAGTGCCTAATTTAGATTTTTCAACAAAAGCCAACGAGTATACCGGGTTCCGTAGATCGATCCGGGCCCCTCGGTTCCGGTCGCAGCTAAACTTCGGGCCCGTTTTTAAAATCCCCGACTTAAAACCGTCCAACAGAAAGTGGACTCCGCCTTCTCTCAACACAGCTGAAAAGGAATCCAAAACGAGACGTAGCGTGGCTCAAGATATCTTGGATGCGTTATCAGCAGCAGGTAGCAAAAAGCTAATTGTGTATTCTTTCCTCGCTTCCAGCGTCCTTAATCTGCCCTCTTCGCCACACCCTTCCCATCCTACCGCCACCCCAAGCGGAAAGTTTTAAATACACTGCAATATTATGCAGATTTTTGGGAACAGCCTTTTACAGTGTGATTTACAAGCGTGTTTACGACGCTAATTATATTAAGACAAAAGAAACTAACAACGAAACTAGCGTGAAACTGGAGCGGTCCAAATTAACTTCAGATGATACAGTTTAAACTCGGTTTAACTTCACAAAGTGCCAATTTACCAAGATTATACGCCATTCTTGCGCGCGTGAGATAACAGTAATTCGATGGTACACAAAATTAACAAGTAGATTGCGGGATACCCGCGACTAGGTATAACTGGCTCTGTTATAAGCAAACCCGAATATACTTGTAATGTAGTAGGGCCCAATAATACGGTTTTGGGTTGTAAATGGACGGTGAAAATTTTTGCATGTCTTCTGATTTTTTCTCTTAAAACGAGCGGCAAATATTAAAATTATGTAGGCAAGAGTTTTTTAATAGGGATACCTATATCTTACATGGGTAAGAAGGGGGAAATCAAAAGCAACTTAATAAATCGATATAATGTTATAAAGAAAATACCAAAGATAGCTTAAATATAAAATTTACTCTGTATCTTTAACATATAATTATGTAGATCTTTCGCAAATTCAGTCCCGCCAATTATCTTCAGACGTTGTTAGCAGGTAGTACCTACTCAAAATTTAAAGTTAAAAAAACCTTTTTTTTTTAAACAATTTTTATTATTTCTCTCAATCAATATCGATAAGTGGTTAAGACATCCCTAGAAGCGAGGACAGCAGACAATTGCTATAGTAGTTGTATCTACGTACATATACCTATGTAGTTGACTTTAGGGAAGGGATCATAATAGGAAATTTTCTCGGCATGTATGCGCAGGCTATCCGATACCCTTTTCACTTATATTGTTTTTATTTTCCAACCCTAATGAAAGAACTTGCCTTGTCTGTATTGCTATTTCAATATATGGAAACGCTTTTATACCAGTTGGAGTTTAAGCAACTTTATATATTTTGGAAAAAGATAAAACATTTAGTGATTTTACTTATAGATGTATTTAAGAATTATAATTTATAACAAAATTATATTAAAACGGTACCTTTGTTATATCCAGGAAATCAAATCATCTTGTTTGAATTTTCTTTTTTATATTCATTTTTCTGAGCATTAACATGTCTGTTTATTTTGGTCTGAGTGTTTCTATGTATAATATATGTATACAATACAAAAAACATATATAAGTACGTTTATCCGTTGTTTAGTAGCTTTACGCTTAACTTGGAGCTAGATGGCGCTGTGTGAATGTCAATGGATATTTATATTTATTTATACATTTAATTTAAAAAAATTATATGGGTTTATAATAAATCTCATCATCGTCATCATTTATGTCTACTGCTGTGCGTAATGTTTGGATAATAATTATCGTATCTCCTTGAGCTTAAGTGTAAATTAAACTAATTTGGTTAAAGAAATCTTCATTATTATTCAATATAGAAACCAATTTCTTTATAATAAGTGCATTCAAAGATACTATTGCAGCGGAATGGAACATGGTTTTTATGTCAAGGGTAAAATTGACTCACACTATTTGCATGACAAAGAAGCATTTCATGTGGGCTGCATGCTGGCATGAAACAGTTAAATACCATCTTTATAATAATAATATGACCTGTTATCCAGCAGCTTTTAATATTTTTATTCCCGGTTTTAGTCCTGTCTATCTATGGGTGTAGGTGTCATAAATGAGTTACGCTGTTGCTAAATGGCCGAAAGTACCCATTAGTCATCAAATTTTTATTTCCACGGGATACTGAAAACTGTTAACTTTTTTATGTTGCAACAAAACTGGGCCGTGGAATATAAACTTTTTTGTTCATCAACTGTAAATGTCCCCACAAATTGACCATAAATTTCTGCTCTATTAAAATTTATTGGCCCCAAAACGTTTATAGTAAGATTACGTAACTCGGTAACCCTTCCTCCAACATAAAACAATATAGTGACATAGCGTCATGCAAAAAGAAGTGCCTTGGGTCCTTCGTGCTTAATCATAAGGTCTACGTTTGTATGACTATGTTTTCCTGATTTTACGATACAGAGGGCAGTTTTACGATCTCTTATCGAATCGAAAATTTTCTTACTAACAAACAGATAACACAGAAAGGCGCTAATTTGAGTAACGATAAATTAGTTGTTTGAACAATTTTATTATTTACACAATGTAGTTGTTTAGTTTGTGATGTATTTTTTGTGACTGTAATAATAAACCATTATTTTTTAAGGTGGATGTTTTGTATTTAAGTAGAAATAAAATGTAGATGATTAAATTTAATACAATAAAACCTATTATTTCAGGGTACGTTTTTATCGTCAACGACTGCGCATATAATTTTCTTTCACATTTTATGCATCCTTATAAAGCAGAAGTTATTAAAGTAGATAATCTGCCACCGGTAAATTGGCAATAAAATAGAATTATTAAGAGTTGCAAGTCTTAAAGTCCAGTTTCTTATACTAACCAGTTGCGAGGCACTCTTTGCGTAGGGTTGTAATCAATTGGTGCAAAGTCCCGGCTCTCTATGCACACGTTTCTTTTTATTCGAGATAAAGCAAACACCGCTCTGTGAAGATAAGGCGAATGACAGGGCTCCGCATTCCTATGAAACTCATTATACTTCGAGCGCTTTGCATAATAATAGCGTTCAAATGTCACCCCCCGTCATATCATGATAGTATCCTTGAGAAATTGAATGATCTTGATGGCAATGGTGGTGCTGGGCCTGATGAAATCCCGCCAATATTTATAAAAAAGTGTGCAGGTTGCTTGGTCGAGCCTCTGTTTATAATCTATAGTAAATCACTTGCCGATGGAGTATTTCCTGATACTTGGAAGTCAGCTAAAATCGTGCCTATTTTTAAATCAGGTGATGAAAATATGGTTGACAATTATAGGCCCATTTCAATATTGTCATGTTTTGTAAAGGTGCTGGAGGCTCTGATTTGTCCGAGTAATAGCGTCATGTCAAATTGTTTTAAGCGACTCTCAACATGGATTTACGCATCACAGATCCACGTCCACTAACCTAGTGGATTTTCTGAGACACTGTTTCAAGCCCTTGATGCAAATAAACAGGTGGTGTTGTATATACTGACTCAGCAAAGCTTTTGACCGCGTTCCTGATAAAATATTAGTACAAAAACTTGCAGCTTACGGCATCAATGACTTATTGGTGGCTGGATGAGCTCTTACCTTACAAATCGGTCATTCTTCACAGTTGTTAATGGTTTCGTTCCCAGTTGAAGCAAATTTACGCTGGCGTCCCTCAAGGATCGCACCTCGACCAACCCTGTTTAACATTTTTGTCAACGACTTGCCTGATGTTGATGTTTCAACTCCTTTCATGTATGCGGATGACCTTAAATTTTGCAGGTGATAGAATCAGATGATGACACTCTTTTGCTACAATCAGATTATGAATCATTGAATGTGTCGTGTCAATGAAATGTCCCTTAATTCATCTAAGTGCTATGTTATGAGATTTTGTCGAAGAAGCACAGTAATTCCTTTCGAGTACCACATCAACAACATCATATTGCAGGTTAAATATGAAATCCGTGACCTTGGTGTGGTATTTGACCGGAAATTGACATTTGTCCCACACATCGAAAGCATAATAGCCCGTGCTTCGCGAATGTTGGGTTTTGTACTCCGTGTCGTTAAGGATTTCGAAATTATAAAACAAAATTTTGCTTTATAATAGTCTTGTCCGCAGAATCTTGGAGTAGGCAGTGTAGTTTGGAGGCCACACTTCGCCACACACTCTTTGCGTTTAGAACGAGTAGAAAAGCGTTTTGTTTGGCATCTTATGTACTCTAGCGTTATATCTAAGAGAAAACTGCGCTCATATGATAAGCGTCTTACACATTTTAAAATGAGTTCATTGTGCAAACGTCGGAAAGTTTTGGATTTAGGTTTCGCCTCAAAAATGTTTACCCACAGCATAGATTGTCCACCACTCTTACATAGATTTAAATTCCGTGTGCCGGTAAGACATCCACGTTACGCTATAACCCCCTTAAAGCTCCATTAAGAAAAACTGTTTTCGGCTCTAATTCTCCGATTGCTAGCTTTGTAGATTACTCAATGAATAGTGACATTGTAGATATTCATCACGACTCACCTGCCAGGCTCTGTAGTTTAATAAAAAATGCATGGAGTGACCATCCGTCTTTTAGTGCATAGATGTATTTATCTACATATTTGTGATAAATACGTTTTAATTTTTTAATATTAAGTAGGAAAATAATGTATTGAATTTTATGTTTCGATTTACTTTGTAACTTTAATACTCTGTTTCTTGTTATACTCTTATTGTGCATTGTGTTTGCCTCTAATTGTTTATGGCAATAGTAATTGTACTGGTGTGTGTTTTTTACTTTTTAAGTGTGATTGTACATAAACGTTGGCAATCCTAATAAAGAAAATAAAAATTATTGCGCTCATGTACAATAGAATAAAAAACTCTGATTAATATCAGAAGAGCTACTATCATACTATAAAGATCCAACTATACTTGCTAGACTTAATCCGTTATAACTTTACTGCACTTGTTCGAAAAGTTTATTTACCTCCACCCCATTTTGTACACAAAATAAGCCTGTTTTAATAATGATATTTTATCCTGCAAATAAGTCGATAGGATATCTGCTTCACTCTTGATGCTCACGAATACTAAGTGCCTAATTTAGATTTTCAACAAAAGCCAACGAGTATACCGGGTTCCGTAGATCGATCCGGGCCCTCGGTTCCGGTCGCAGCTAAACTTCGCGGCCCGTTTTTAAAATCCCCGACTTAAAACCGTCCAACAGAAAGTGGACTCCGCCTTCTCTCAACACAGCTGAAAAGGAATCCAAAACGAGACGTAGCGTGGCTCAAGATATCTTGGATGCGTTATCGCAGCAGGTAGCAAAAAGCTAATTGTGTATTCTTTCCTCGCTTCCAGCGTCCTTAATCTGCCCTCTTCGCCACACCTTCCCATCCTACCGCCACCCCAAGCGGAAAGTTTTAAATACACTGCAATATTATGCAGATTTTGGGAACAGCCTTTTACAGTGTGATTTACAAGCGTGTTTACGACGCTAATTATATTAAGACAAAAGAACTAACAACGAAACTAGCGTGAAACTGGAGCGGTCCAAATTAACTTCATGATACAGTTTAAACTCGGTTTAACTTCACAAAGTGCCAATTTACCAAGATTATACGCCTTCTTGCGCGCGTGAGATAACAGTAATTCGATGGTACACAAAATTAACAAGTAGATTGCGGATACCTGCGACTAGGTATAACTGGCTCTGTTATAAGCAAACCCGAATATACTTGTAATGTAGTAGGGCCCAATAATACGGTTTTGGGTTGTAAATGGACGGTGAAAATTTTTGCATGTCTTCTGATTTTTTCTCTTAAAACGAGCGGCAAATATTAAAATTATGTAGGCAAGAGTTTTTAATAGGGATATCCTATATCTTACATGGGTAAGAAGGGGGAAATCAAAAGCAACTTAATAAATCGATATAATGTATAAAGAAATACCAAAGATAGCTTAAATATAAAATTTACTCTGTATCTTTAACATATAATTATGTAGATCTTTCGCAAATTCAGTCCCGCCAATTATCTTCAGACGTTGTTAGCAGGTAGTACCTACTCAAAATTTAAAGTTAAAAAAACCTTTTTTTTAAACAATTTTTATTATTTCTCTCAATCAATATCGATAAGTGGTTAAGACATCCCTAGAAGCGAGACAGCAGACAATTGCTATAGTAGTTGTATCTACGTACATATACCTATGTAGTTGACTTTAGGGAAGGGATCATAATAGGAAATTTTCTCGGCATGTATGCGCAGGCTATCCGATACCCTTTCACTTATATTGTTTTTATTTTCCAACCCTAATGAAAGAACTTGCCTTGTCTGTATTGCTATTTCAATATATGGAAACGCTTTTATACCAGTTGGAGTTTAAGCAACTTTATATATTTTGGAAAAAGATAAAACATTTAGTGATTTACTTATAGATGTATTTAAGAATTATAATTATAACAAAATTATATTAAAACGGTACCTTTTTATATCCAGGAAATCAAATCATCTTGTTTGAATTTTCTTTTTTATATTCATTTTCTGAGCATTAACATGTCTGTTTATTTTGGTCTGAGTGTTCTATGTATAATATATGTATACAATACAAAACATATATAAGTACGTTTATCCGTTGTTTAGTAGCTTTACGCTTAATTGGAGCTAGATGCCTGTGTGAATGTCAATGGATATTTATATTTATTTATATACATTAATTTAATATATCATGGGTTATTATTATATAAAATCTCATCATCGTCATCATTATTCTAACTTGCGTAATGTTGATAATAATATATCGTATCTCCTTGAGCTTAAGTGTAAATTAAACTAATTTGGTTAAAGAAATCTTCATTATTATTCAATATAGAAACCAATTTCTTTATAATAAGTGCATTCAAAGATACTATTGCAGCGGAATGGAACATGGTTTTTATGTCAAGGGTAAAATTGACTCACACTATTTGCATGACAAAGAAGCATTTCATGTGGGCTGCATGCTGGCATGAAACAGTTAAATACCATCTTTATAATAATAATATGACCTGTTATCCAGCAGCTTTTAATATTTTATTCCCGGTTTTAGTCCTGTCTATCTATGGGTGTAGGTGTCATAAATGAGTTACGCTGTTGCTAAATGGCCGAAAGTACCCATTAGTCATCAATTTTTATTTCCACGGGATACTGAAAACTGTTAACTTTTTTATGTTGCAACAAAACTGGCCGTGGAATATAAACTTTTTTGTTCATCAACTGTAAATGTCCCCACAAATTGACCATAAATTTCTGCTCTATTAAAATTTATTGGCCCCAAACGTTTATAGTAAGATTACGTAACTCGGTAACCCTTCCTCCAACATAAAACAATATAGTGACATAGCGTCATGCAAAAGAAGTGCCTTGGGTCCTTCGTGCTTAATCATAAGGTCTACGTTTGTATGACTATGTTTCCTGATTTTACGATACAGAGGGCAGTTTACGATCTCTTATCGAATCGAAAATTTTCTTACTAACAAACAGATAACACAGAAAGGCGCTAATTTGAGTAACGATAAATTAGTTGTTTGAACAATTTTATTATTTACACAATGTAGTTGTTTAGTTTGTGATGTATTTTTTGTGACTGTAATAATAAACCATTATTTTTTAAGGTGGATGTTTTGTATTTAAGTAGAAATAAAATGTAGATGATTAAATTTAATACAATAAAACCTATTATTTCAGGGTACGTTTTTATCGTCAACGACTGCGCATATAATTTTCTTTCACATTTTATGCATCCTTATAAAGCAGAAGTTATTAAAGTAGATAATCTGCCACCGGTAAATTGGCAATAAAATAGAATTATTAAGAGTTGCAAGTCTTAAAGTCCAGTTTCTTATACTAACCAGTTGCGAGGCACTCTTTGCGTAGGGTTGTAATCAATTGGTGCAAAGTCCCGGCTCTCTATGCACACGTTTCTTTTTATTCGAGATAAAGCAAACACCGCTCTGTGAAGATAAAGAGGCGAAATCGACCGCAACTATATAAAGGTTTGTGGCGATAAAAATACCATGTTTATTTGCACGTCCTACATCAGCTCCTTCGTTTGTGGCGAAATGGCTTATACCCTTTTACAGTAAGGTGGAATTGAACTCCAAAAGTAGAGCTATAAGGTTCAATTTCAATTGCAGCAAGGTTCTGTACATAAATATTTGTAAAGTAACAAGTTGAACTTACACTCGCCAATATCAGTAAATACGGATCCCTATCTTGAGCAATTCTTTATCCTAAAACGTGATTTAAAAAGCCCGTTGATGTAACTCCTTCGTGCAAGAGTACAAAGGGCTACCATCCTTTATTCTCCAAACCAGGTGGCTTATCACCACCTCTTAAAACAGTATTAGAATAATATTACTTCGCCTTTTCTGGTACAACAAATTCTGATCTATGATTATAGAAATACTGTTTTGAAGTGATGGGTCCCAAGTGGCAATTCTAACGAAAAAAAAATTGCTTCAGCCAAACGCGAGATAATCGCGGACAAACATACATACTAACAGGTCAAACTGAGAACCTCCTTTTTTTTTAAGTCGGTAAATAAGTTCAAAATGTATCATGTTATGCTTAAGGTAACCTTTAAATCATATAAAAATCTTCATTCAGTGTTTATGGTTGTGTAAAGAGTATTTATTTTTGTTTCCATAGTTTACATTTCGTGAATGGATTTTTATTTTTGTAACTGTTCAGCTTTCTGTTGGGTAAACATTTTTATATTTCAAAGTGAAATCGTAATACATATGATATTTGCATGAGTTAGTGCCATGGATTCGTTTTGCCCCCAATAAAAATGTGCACTGTAACCTTCATAAAATCATCCACTTTACTATTCGCTTTAGTATATACTTAGGTGGTATGTCTGGCCTACTCTTTATCAATTGACAATTGGTCTGATAGAAAGAGATGAGTATAACTCATGCTATTATGTTTGCAAACCGCATATTTTAGACGTAGTATGGTAAGAGTCATGTCGCTTGAAATTTTGTATTAAATGGCAATTTTACTGCTTTTTGTCGATGCCATTCAATGATTTTAATGTACTTTCATAGTTGTACTGTCATGTTTCAAATCTGTGAGTCAATGTTGTGATATTTTTATGTCCTACAAAATCACAAACTAAGTTTTGGTAACCATATACAACGTTGTCACGTGTGTTCAGTCGGAAGTCTTATTGGGCCCGTCATTGGTTTCGTTACAATTGAACGCATTGATCGTCAGGACATAGACTCATTTATTTTTATTAAACGAATAAAATCAATTCAAACGTCCATAAAGCCTCATTCGATTGGATGCGAAATGTATGCTAATGCCACCGCTGAGTAGGTATAATTGACGAAACTTCCTCTTACGGAGTCATTCGATCATATAGATAGACGTTAAGCGCGCCAGTTGCCAGAGGAGCTCATAACAAATTCCAATAAAGAACGCCATGAAAAATTCAATAGGTCGACGGCCAAGTCCGGGGAACGAAAGTGAAAAAAAAACGAAAACAATAACCCGACTTTAATCAGTATTCAACGTGCGCGCTGCCCACAGCTGGGATATTTGGCAGGCCGACAACTACACACTGCCTCCATTTGATTTTGGCGATGCTCCGTGCAAAAACTCTCTGCGACGTCGCTCTGAATTTACGTTGCAATTAAGAACTAACTTATGCAACGTATCGTCGCGTCAGACGAAAATAAAGAAGAGTTATCACTGTTTTCAATTCGCGAGCTGATTTACTGCTGCGCGATAAGCGAGTTTCAATGGCCAAATGTTATTTACGATTGTTCTAGTAGTTAAATTGAGAATATGATATACGTTACAATTGTAAATAACGATCTCTTCTTGTTATATACTTGCAACGTGTGTTCAATTTGCCTGGGATCTCAACTAATCACGACAATAAGCGTGTCCGCCTCTAACATCGTAAATACGCTCATTATATTCAGCACAAGTGAACTCGGTCAAATACCTGTTTTAAATCAAACTCAATGAATTCAGGAACAATTTGTGAGGCCAAAATTGTTTCTTTGTTGAGGCTAATAAATTATTTAGTTTGTACTCGGTGGGTTCATGAATTTATGGTTCGCTTATTTTTTTTGCTTAGTTTGTGCCTTTGATGAATATACGAAGTACGATGCGAATAAAGATAAATATGAATAAACATGCTACACGTCAGTTGTTGCACTTATCACACTCTAGCCAGAGTGGTGATGATTTTTAAGGTTGTATGCGTTTAAAAACAGTGAAAAAACTTAATATATGAAGCCTTGCCTGTAATAATTTATTAAAGTCAGTCTCCTTGCAATTGAAGAAAACAAAGACGGTATTACATTTTAAATTCAATGTAGGTAGAGTCGCATTCAATTACGCGCAAGGAGTGTATTTTTAAACATATATTTTCGCGAAACGGCATGCGTCGGCTCGCCTCCCACAGTTTGTATGAACGTATAAAAGCTATCTTTATTATTATACAAATTCTGTATATTTAAAAACCATTGTATCACCGTCATAAAACACTTCATAAAGGTTACCCACAGATCCGTAAAAGATTATATATGAAATTAATTGTCCGCAATGGAATCCAAGTAAAAACAATTCCTTCATCACACTGAATCTTTATTGGGTTTCTCACTAAGAAAGTGACGTTATTAACATTACATTTACATCTGCCGAGCTTCTTGATGATATTCAAAAATAGCCGGGTATACGTTCGTGCGAAAATTAAATTTCCTTCGTTTCCTTTGGAACGGGTCTTTCGCTCATTTCAATTTCAATTTAACACCTGAGAGAGATAAGGCGTTGACGTCGTAGCTTAAAATAATAAATAATAAAATTGTGATAAGTTAACAGTAGTAAGTCTCGTAAGTCGATGTAGGCTAGATAACACTATGTAACCCACATATTTCGAGCGCGGCGACCTCGCAAGGACGGAATCCGTCATCAACAGTTCAAGGTCACGTCGACTCATGTCACAGATCTGCATCTGATCGTCTACATTGATATCAAGTTGCAGCGACGTAGCAATGTGGACCTTCTCCCCTAGTGATAAGTGTTGGTGTAAAAATAGTAGGTGCAATGACCTCGATCCACGGGTACACAGTTGGCTCGCCATAATGCTTCAAGATGTTACTTTCTGTGGTATTTTAGTGTTGGAAGCGATGAATGCGTACGTGAGTGATGCCGACTACGTGTGTGAGGCTTTATCTGTACGGAACAGCATAGAGAAGAGGCCATTTTTACTTTTGAATCTTTAATTTACGACGTTAGGTATAAAATATCTTATTTTTCATTGACATTATTTTGATGACAGTCAATATTATTAAACTAAATGTTACGATCACTGAACGTAACATTTTTATAGCAGTCCCAAATGATCTGCGCATATATCAACATAGGAACTCTGACATATGTATGCCTATATCTAAATGGAACCCCTACTTAGCTGTTCCGTCGGAATATTTCCGTGTTTACGGTGAGTTGATTTTGATGTCAAAAGGGTCTACAGACATATAACATACACTATATACATTCGACTACCAAAATAACAAGTCAACCGATCAATAGATACCATCTATACGCGATCGTAGCTTTGATATTTTATTATCTTTCACACAAATTTGTCAAATTTTTATGGTAACAGCATACAAAATTAGTTATTTTATTCTTAATCTGTCTATTGTATAACATTTGGGCAACGTTCCGTCGGTACATTGAGCACCCTATTTTTATCTTGATCTAACTTCAACACTTGCTGTTTAATGGTAAACATTAACTAGTAAACTGGTACTTTTACATTTGGCTGTTAACAACGTGGAATGGATACAAAATAAAACAGTAGATACTTTTGCGTGTAAATATTTATTGAATTGAATCACCAATTTCAATATCGTTTGGTGCAGAATCCACCGTTAAATAAAGCCGAAACGTCTTGCCAATCAACAATTTTTATAACAAAAACTAGTTTGATTAATAGCTTATAACGAATTAGTTACGACTCAGTGATTAACTTAGGTAGCATTCATATTAAAATTATGACCAATTCTTGATTGGTTCAGACCGAGATAATAACCATAAATTGGCGATTTGAAATGAAAAATACATAATAACAAGGGACTAATCTTTGAA
The DNA here is from genome assembly GCA_019425675.1 of Leucinodes orbonalis. Lineage (NCBI taxonomy): Eukaryota > Metazoa > Arthropoda > Insecta > Lepidoptera > Crambidae > Leucinodes > Leucinodes orbonalis. The sequence goes on along the minus strand of PQWD01004895.1, from coordinate 103,634 downwards.
ATAATCACATAAATAACAAAACAACAGATGGTGTTCCCCTCTTACCACTTTTTCGTTCCGATTTCATATTTTACAACAATAAATTTTGTCCGAATGAAAAATGGGGAAAAAAATGTCGGCATCACAAAAGCGATTCAGTTGTTAATTCAGATGGTCAGGTGGTCTCTAATTATTTGAGATAAATATATGATAGTACTTCATTAGGCAACTTCAAGCAATTCGGTGGTAATAAATAATTTGAAGCGTCGCTTTGTAACGAGTGTGAGAGCAGGAATTATGATAACACATTTGGGGGTTTAATCTACGTTTTAGATGAAGATAAGATACGTACGTTGTGTAATGACACGCCTGTGTATGAACGTGGCTCGTTCGTAGAAAATGACAGAGTAAAAACCAACGGTGCAGATTTGCGTAATTACAAAATCTAAGGGCTTCTGACTCAGCATATTTTGGCGGCAGATGGGCGGTGTTCTCTGCGAAATATTTTAACGTTAATTTGAATTGTATTATCAAATGAAATTAATTTGAAAGGAATTAGGTACCTACAAGTGTTAAATTTATTATTAACTTTGCTTCGACTTTTATTCTATACCTGCTGTAACAAAGTATATAGGTACTTTGGTAATTATGTAAATACTGCTACGTGGTGAAATAAAAGTTTATAAAAAATAAAATCTTTAATCAAATATCGGAATGCATAGTATTGGACTATTTATTTTAATTTTGTTAAAAAATACCTTGTCATTAATTTGAGAAACGTTTGGCCGAGGTATTTAACCAAGTACTTAGACCGAGAACTTCGTTAAGGACGCGGGTAAAAGATGGATGTTGACTGCTGAAAGTCAAAAGGGGAGGCATATTTTTAGTAGTGTAAAATGTTTCAAAGATGGTGATGATGATTACCTTTGGTAAGGTGTGATGGCTTTTTCAAAAAATATACAGAAGAATAGACAGGAAATCATCCAAAAATTTATGAAAAGTAAAAAAATGTTTCTACGCATAAAATTTATTTAGGTGGATATTTGTGATATGAGAAAATGTAGTTAAAGGTTACATGGTAGGTTCTTTTTCATGTTATAGGCTCAATTAAAATCCCTAGGTAGGTACTTGCGCTATTAAAGCAACCTGCAAGTAGCTGAGTTTATGAATGCATTATCCGTACAATAGAATCGTTATATGACGTCACTAAGATCAGGGGGATTATTAGATCCTGGATTGCCAAATACTTAACTCAATTAAACTCAAACTTAGAGATATCTATGCTCTATTCTTGTATAATTACGTATCTAAAGTTACTTCGCTCGATGACAAAAGTTAAAAGATAATAAAGTTTGCATTGTCATGTTTTGCATACTTTACAAGGGACCTTGTAACGGTTGCAGTTAGTATCAGATCTTCAAAGCTGCAAGGTTGTATGGTAAATGGAGATAGAGCTTTCGTCGATCTTGGTTTTGATAATATGATTGCATAATAATGGCAGAGTTCTTTATAGTTATATGCTAGGTAAAGATTGAGTGCATTTAGGTAAATATAATATAGGAAAAAATATCGGTTTTATAATACAATTTATTCACCTTGCTTGACATAATCAATTTCAACAAAAACTACATTAAAATATTCAGTAGGTACCTAATACTTAGCTTTTTCATGTAGACTTTCCATACTTTTACGTGTAAGTATAGATACGGCGGCTACATTGCAGACAGAGATTTCATTAAAATAAGGGGTGAATTCCGATGGGGTGAGATGAAAATAAACTGGCAAACTTAGCGAGTTTCGCTTTAATTGTTTAAAGTTTTCCGTCGAAATGCGTTTTTGAATCCACGATGTAATCTTGCTATGTTAATTTGTTTGAAGAAATATGATATTGAAGTAGTAATTATCCTTTGTTTTTGTTACTTGCAATTTAGTAACATTTAGGTATGTAGGTTAATTATCATAGTGTGTAAATGTAGGTTTAACCCTATGAACATAGGTAGACTAATCCAAAAAAACAAAATTAAAAATATAGGAATATATCCAATTCAGGTCCTTAGAGGACACTTATGAATGTCAAATTGATTATACCATTGTTGATTCTATAAAAGATACACCAATACCTAAACCTACAACACTCTTTATCTTTTCCACCCTTAGATTACCATTTGGTGTGACTTGATTGTGTGCTAGAGCCACTAGTCGTTACTCCTTGACTTATGAAACATACATTCAGGACTGTTTGGTGAATGGCAACAAATAATGAAATAAACTTATATTTATACATTAAATACACAAGCAGTTCCTTACTAATATAACGGTTTATATCAATATCAATCTATTTTCTGCTAGATTGGATAATTACAGTAACTAGCTGAAAATGTTTATATCAAAACATAACGCTTTACTTGTGAAAATGACTTTCTGTCCTTTGGGAGAGAAAGTCATTTTCACATGAATAAGTAATAAAATTATGCACCTGCTTAAGAGGCTGAGAAAGTACTCACCAACGTAATTATTGTTAAAAAATAATACCAACCGGAAAAATATTAATTTACCTACCTACATGATAAGTATTTTATCTATAACAGATCATTTTGAATTCGCACATTTTATTTCTTATAAAAGAGCAGCTACTACTTATTCTTTTTCTTGAAGCGAAGTAAGTATAATAAACATCTTATTAACGCCTTATGTAAAGACTGCTTACTTATTTTTAATTATAAATAGATAGATTCTGTATCTACCTAAAGCTAATACCTACAAACATCACTTGAGAAGATAACTAGTCCATAGATAATATAACAATAAATACAAGTAGGTAGGTACCTGGAATCTTGATAATAAACTATGTCATATTAGTAATAAAAGATTCCTCTATCATAGATACGTAGTAAAGCTCCTGTTCAACATTGCCTACAATTCTATTCTTAGCAATTTTGGCACTAAATTTCAATAGGCTCTTACTATAAATCAACAACAGCTTCTTTAAAGATTTAAAAGCTTTGAATATTTACAACAAGCGACGGAAATCAACAGCTAATTAAAATCTCTCAGCCCATCACCAGTGGCTATCGACTCGCAGCTCCCCCTGTCCGATTAGGGTGCATCCTAAAAGCTTCCAAAAAGATAATTCGGGACGCAAGAATGCGGACCGACTAGCATAGGCGCGCACTCCTCCGGTGCAAATATATAATTTTTTACTTTAATAACTCTTATTAGAATCCACTAAAGTACATAATTGAATGATACCATGTAGAGTTCGGTAGGAATGGTCGAGTGTCATGGCGCCGTGACGTCATTCGACCAATAAACGCGCAGCGCGAGGCGATGGTAGCGCCACAAGATGGCTGCCGACTGACTCCCGCCGTCGCTTTTGTTGTTATTAGGCCTAAATGTCACAGATATTTGTGTTGTTCCGTCGTAAATGGAACAATTTGGTGTTTTTTTTTATCAAACTATTGTTTTATGTTTATTAAAAAGTCTCAAAGTTTGCATTTGTCGATATAATAAACGTAACATGTGAAATTATCGAACCGCTTTGCTTGTCGTTCTAAATAGGTAAGTGAACACTTTTTTATTATTATAAGTAGTGTTGATTTTTAAATAGTTGTTGCTTGTTATTATCCTTAAAAATAACGTACCTAACGTGAATTTTCCAATTTTGATTAAGTGTTTACATTATCTTTTTTTATAAATGAATTGAATCATAAAACATATAGGTAGTACTTAGTAACACTAAATTATAGATCTTGTTCTTATAAGAAATACCTGAGAACAAAAAACCAAATATCTAAGGTTATTTTACTTAGTTTTCGATGCATTGTCTCTATCTGCTACAATTTATTCTAGGTTTTTTAATTCACTCTATCGGTACACATTTAATTTGATTATGATTCATCAATTACAAGACTACGTATAAGGACCTAATTCCTACCTACCTAAGTGCATTAATTATATGGTAAGGGGCAATTTTATTATTTAGAAGCAATACTTATAATTCTATAATTAAATTAGACTTCTAAGTAGGTACAAACTTTTTTACTACGTCAAATTTTACGTCAATGTTTGCTTATTAGGCAGACAAGTAGGTATGTACCATTATCTGCCAAGGCATCTATTAATTATTGGTATCTTAACTATTACGTCGGGTATTCTCGTCCACGATTCCGCAATGCTTGAAGACAAAAGTCTTTGAGCAATGCGTCCTACCGTACTAATACGCAGTGAGACATGGACACTGACTGCGGGATTGGTTCAATGACACTGAACGCGCAATGGAGCGAGCTATGCTCGGAGTCTCTCTTAGGGATAAGATCAGAAATGATTTAATCCATATGAGAACTAAAGTTACCGACATAGCCCGCCGGATCAGCAAGTTGAAGTGGCAGTGGGCTAGTCACGTATGTCGCAGAACCGATGGCCGTTGGAGCAGACGAGTTCTGCAGTGGAGACCGCGTCTCGGCAAGCGTAGCGTAGGACGCCCTCCGGCCCGATGGACCGACGACTTGCGAAAGGTCGCTGGTGGAGGCTGGATGAGAAAAGCGGAGGACGGGGCTATCTGGCGCAAAATGGGGGAGACCTATGTCCAGCAGTGGACTGCGATAGGTTGAATAGATCTTAACTATTCCCTATAGGTGCCGATGTTATTACAAATCATTAAAAAATTTAGGCACTAATTAACTATTTGAAGATATAGAGACTCTACAAAAGGTAGAGTAACCCTACTCATGGCCCATGTTTTAAATTGTCAATGCATTTATTAATTTATTTATTGGTATTATTACTATCGTGTGTACCCATATTATATGTAACACATTTATAAACACTGATAATAACTTTAGGCGCCAATTACCAATTCAAGATATAAAGAATCTCTAAGAACAGAGTTATCTATCTTTCTTTTATAACACCCACCACCATAACCATAATTGAATACATCAAAAGTTAATCAAGATATTTCGATTAAGTATCGCCTTGTTAAAGCCCATAGTGCTAACCCAAGGACCCACGTCGAGCTCGACGTGAGAATCACATAAACACTAAAATTTTAATACTCTAATACCCCATACAGGGTGTTTATAAATTACCAATATCGACATCCGTGCGTAATTCAAAACTGGCAGAATTACGACCTCTGGGGCGCAATTATATTGCGTGGATATATGGCGTACGGCCTGCGCACGGGCACGCTAACATCAAAGGGTTCCTGCATCGCGTTTGTAACATTCGCGCATAATATGAGTTAACACATTGTATCTCCTTAGCGTATTATTTATTGGTGGCGTGTGGTGAGAAAAAAATTTTTAACACGTTTATTGTGACTGTTACAGCCGACGTTTACATGCAACAAAAATTTTTCATTTAGTTGCAAGCGCACTGGAACGGCTGAGTGCACATTATTCGGTGAGATGACGTTGATAATTTCCCAAAATCATGTTCAGCTGACGGAATTATAGCTTGGATTGCCGCTTTGGGCCTTCCTGTTTACTTTAATTTTAATTATAGAAATTTACTATAGGTGTTTACATATTCATCTACATTTTTTTTGTTTAGTTAGCCCCTGAAGTTGAGTGAATGTAAACTTAACCTTAAAGCGAGCAAAATCAACAGTTTTGATTCCTGGGCTTTGATAAAACTAATTTGCTGTTCAGATGTTTTTATAAATGAGAAATCGTTTCTGGTTACACCAACTTATTTCCTTTGGGTACTTGACCTAAGGAAGAGTTTTTTTATGCCCCACTGCAAGTCTAATCACATATTTTTTTTAATGAATCAAGTAATATCATTATCTATCACTTAGTTACCAAGTAATATTAATATTAAATTTCTCCTCCCAAAAACCTCCCAAGCCAAGTTTACTTCCCCTTTTCAGTTATTATAAAACCTATAGGTATAGAACCTATTTTAAGTTATTATAAATCCTCTATAGGTACTTATTACAACTTATAGCTAAAAGGTATTATCGCAATGAGCAGTCCGGTACAACGGTAGACCCTCAATTTGCGTGCCATAAGTGCAGACGTCAGTGTCAAACTAGAATCGGTACTTAGCCACTAGTGGCACTGGTCTCTTCAAATAGGCGCTTCTTTTATCATCTGAAATGATGCATACGGCCTAAGGATGATGATGAGTACTACCGCTAATTATATCAATCGATTAAACATTTAATTGGCTAATATATTTTCTCGATCACCTTGTTATTGTGTCTGCAGCGTTTTCGTTATACAATTTGTGTAAATACAAACGTTAAATTAAATAAATACACCGCAGAACAAACGAGAATTGCCTGTCAAACACAATTGTTCCAAGTCATTAGGTACACAAGCAATGCCTTTTCAGTCGACGTGGGTGGTTGGCTCAGTGGAGTACCCCTCGTATAGACGAAGGCGGAATTCATCAGCGTCGGAAGTCATTTTTTACATGTCCACGCGACCGTGATGTCAATATATTTCTTATGTAAAATAACTTATGAAATTTGGTATTCTGAAGCAGTAGTTATATATTACCGGTATCTCATCGTTTATATGGCCTTTGAGATGCTATTGTTTCGAATTGCTGGAATTCATTAAGTTTGGAAGTTTTGAAAAGTTTGCTAATACCTATATTAAGGTGATATTTTATTAGGTACCTACTGCGAATAGGTCTCCTTCATTTCGCGCCAGAAATCCTCCACTATGGGTTCCATACTGAAATTACCGGGTATAAGAGACCTATCATCTGTGGTCTCGGGTGACGGGCGTAATGCGGCATTGATGGAGAACAACAACTGTTTATCAGTTGTTAGTCTCCGTCAATGCCAATCTGTCATAGTCAGGCGTATCACTTACCATCAGGTGAGCGTCCTGACCGTCCTGATCACTTCATAACATAAAAAAGTCTTATGATACCTACCCTCATAAGCAGTGTTACGTACCTATACCAAAGTGCGTACAATACATCTGCCATACAAGCCAAAATACCATAAAAACCAATTTCGATACATGTAATAATAATAATTCGTGGTCCACTCTCCCATACGCTAACGATTTGAGTTATGACGCGTCGGTATGGCCCCCTAATCGGCAGTTAGGCGCCGGCGTTCCTCGTCTATGTCATCATTCAATGTGTGAGAGCACTCCTTATCTGTCCTACAAGCATTATCTGTTGTGTTCTATCAGTAGGCGTTGCGTTGCACATCCTACAATTTGAATTCCGATCGTTAAAATATTATTTTACGTACGTAATTTTAAAACAATTGATCTTTAAAATCAGCCAGTACTTTTTATTATAATCAATTTTGTTTACAAAAAGGTTTTATCCAATTAATCAAAGAAATTCAGGTTAATCAACATTGATTTTGAAGTCAAGACTACAACTCTCTTGAGTTCTATTTTTTTTAATTAAATAGGCATATAATGACTATCGAAGGTTATATAATACTGATGAATACAATTAAGAAAAATAATACTTATAATTACATTTTCCAATAAAGTTTATGATGTGTTATAGGTACCTATCTTAACCGTTTCTACCCACGTAGCAATAATGAAATAGTCATATTATTACCGTGTTTCATGTTAATTAAAGTGCATTAACAGTGAAAGGTNAAGCACACAAGTAATTTCTAATACATACAAATCTAGAGATGAAAATTTTACAGCTTATATTCGCTAAAGCAATATTTACGTTACAAATAATTATATTCTATGGTAAAAGAAAAATAATATGTATTTGCCTGTTTACAATTAGCATCATATTTTTAACGAAGGATGGAAAATTCAGTAATGGTGAGATATAAGAACATGTTTTAGTTTCATAATTACTCCATAATTATATATTTCAATAATCAATGAAATATGGATTTAATAACTAAAGCTGTTCATTATGTTAAAGTGACCTTTTTTATTTTATCAAGGCAGCTTTTTTGTTCAATTACGATAATTATCAAACCAATCGATGTGCCACGTGACTGATTCCCGATAAAATTACGATCAAGTACAGGCTTCCATTAAAAGTGCATGGTTTTTTATGCTTCCACGTAAGCAATGCCCTTTAAATCCCGACAATAATTTCCCCGGGGACCTCAGACTGGCCTTTGACAGGGGCGGTGGACAGCAAGGGTGAAACTGGCTAAGAACTTACGGGGATACTTTACTAGGGTCACTTCGAACCAGTCATTGTTCCTTGACGTTTATGGTCACCCAAAGGTCGAGGAAAGGTTAAAATTCGTTATAAGACTTAAGCAACTTCATAATTAACATTGATGTAACCTTTCATTGGGGATTGTGAATCGTAAAATGAGAATTGACTTATATTTAAATTCGCAAGTCTGCAAACTGCTTGTAATAAGATAAGATTATGAATTATTTGTGTGCGTTATCCGAAAAGTTATACCTAAGTGCTTTCTGTCTTAGAAAGTGTTAAAGCTCTCAAGAAGTTTAAATCAAAATGAGTTGTTAGAAGTCCTAATAACACAAGGTATAAGTCTGTTTAATTCTACATTACGTATTGCTTGTAATATTTAAAGCGATTGTTACCTTAACTCCAGCCAATAATATAAAAGAAACATTTCGCGTCTCTATTTATTATTAAGAGATTTTTTGGAGCAACGACTCACATTCGAATAAGTGTTACGTACTCGTATATACCACTTACTAATCGAAACATTTTGAGAGCTACCAAAATAACTCCTTTGTAGCTACGAAGCGTTGCTAAGCTGACAGTTAGACAGGTAAAAGGACTTAGACATGTGTAAGGGACCTCAAAAACAAAGACTCGCATGTATCCGACATGAGACTTTACGGGAGCACGCCGGCACGGAGCCAATATTTCCCGGCTTGTATGAAATGCAAATACAATTTAAAAGTTAACATATTTTCCCAGTGATGCTAAGACTCGCGCCTATGCGGCTGATCCGTGCATTATATTATGCTCTCTAAAAGAGATAACAAACCTTTGAGAGTGCTTAAAGACTTATGATATGCCTCAATGTAAACTTAGCTATGCATGTTTGCATTTGTATAGTTTTATTGGCGATAAATATAAACTACACATCATAGATGAGCAGTTAAAGGACCGGGGGTTATAGTCATCATCAACAGCTCATTAAACGTCCCCACCGAGGGGCACGAGCCTACCCGTATAGGATGGTTAGGCCTTAGTCGTCCACGCGGGCCCAGTGCGGATTGGACGACTTCACACAGTTTCCTCACGATGTTTTCCTTCACCGTAAGAGCGTCGGATAACGAACATATATTTTTGAAAATTCGAAAACACATTTGAACCTCAGCCCTCATGGTAGGAAGGCGATAGTCCACACCATTGAGCTACCGACACTCTTCGACGGGTTATAGTGAGCTTTGTTTAATTTTTGAAGTGTCTCACGCACAAACTATTCAAATAATTTAAAAAAATATATTACAAACCTCAATATGAATTTTTAGATTTTCTCAGACTCAACCCGTGTGAGTTTGACGGAAAAAAAATAAAAATTTCAGATCAATGCGTAGGAACCCCAAAATATATTTTTTTTTCAAGTCAAACCTTATAGCGGTTCACAGAATACATATACTTACAAAGTTTGAGCAGTGTAGTGCAAATAGTTTTGGATAAAAATGGGTGTGACATACGGACGGGCAGACATACATGATGAATCAATAAGGGTTCTGTTTTTTGCCATTTCCCATATGGAACCCAAAATAAAGTGTAAATAGTTCATTTAATCTTAGACCTACGCAAATGTAGTCTTACGAACTATTTTAGTTCCGAACTTCTTCTTCGAAAATTCTGTACGATAAGAACCGTATTATTTAAACTACAATAATAAATAAAAATATCCACTGACATTCACACAGAAGCATGTATTATGGTACTAAACAACGGAAAAAAAAATTATATAAAATATACATATATTCTATTCATACATATTATACATAAAAAACACCCAGACCATTACAAACAGACATGTTCATGAACCCTTGGTGTTGTAGTCGGCGTCTCAACCGCTACACCAAATGGGTCGTCAACCAAATAGAATCCGAAATCAATTTACTGGACAGTATTTACTCCAAAACGTTCGTTTATTTATTACCTATTAATTGTAATTGTACATTAACATTCTTCATACTATAATGTTAACTAACGCTCGAGCATGTGAACGTGTTTTATAATGGAATTGACTTAACACACATCGCCACTGACTTAGCACAGTAAAGAAAATGAAAATCTACAAGTAATACCAATCCACCTCCAATATATTTTTCACTTACCAGGTATCTATACTTATGTTTTAGCTATTCTGATTAGTTTAATAATATCCATTTATATAAATGATACCAAATATTTAATTTAGCTGTCTTTGCACCAAGTCTCCCAAATCACATTACCGGTGCTAATATGGAAAAGTTATTCAACAAACTCTTTTGAAAGTTCAAAGTCAAAAGCCTCCCGTGGCAATAATCCCTCAGCGTCTTTCAGAGTTGGTTCCCATTCTGAATATAGACAATTGCTTAATTTACGACTAGACGCACCCTTAAGCAAATGGAAAGATTTCGAAATTGGGCTTTAAATTAATTATATATTAAAGCCAATTTCTATCTTCTTTAATTTCAATAAGACCCTGACAAAAGAGTGGTAAATTTAACTAATTAAGTAATATAATCATACAACCAGATAGTCTACAAGAAACTTTTTCAACAATCTCGAATTCTATGATGAAACCTGATATTTTGTTGGAAAGTTTGAATGACTTATCATTCAAATATGTTTCAACTTAAATCGCGAGAAGATTAATAAAACATGTTTCGAAGTTTGTCCCAGTTAACGTGCCATAAAGTATCTATTCAATGCAGAACATTAATATTCGCGTTATGTCAAAGAATGAGCTGGGGGCAATGTAAAACAAACTTGCTGAGGACGAAGCATAAAATAAGGATTCATAATTCAAATCGAAAAAAGTTTCTTGGGGCTCGGTAATTTTTCCCATCTTACAGCAAGTTTCGCCTGAGGGGTCGTGAGTCGTTGCTGAAGGAAATCTAAGAGAAGGTTTACATTTTTAGCCTTTCGCCGTGTCTCCTCTTCACTTTATATCGTCTTTTGATTACTCTCTCAACAAGTTATGCATATTGTAAGAGTGTTCGGCGACGTCGGTTACAGGAATTTTTGGCGGTTCTCTTTATACAACGTCTTTTTGGTGATGTCTCATTTTTCATGCCTTATATCTCTGCCTCCTTTATTATGAATGAATTTTGTTTTGACGATGATGATGTGGTTAACCTTTGCCTTTCTTGTAGATTCTTTTTAGTTCAAAAACGGTCGTTTGCATAAGTAATACACAAAGATAAATCACTTGATACGGGATATACAGATGTGGAATTCTTTAAACCAGTGTTAACACTCTATGCGCCGTTAATTCCCCTTAAGTCCCAATCCACCCTAAGTTATCGGCTTGCTCGACCCTTATGTTCTATGTTCTATGTTATGGGTTTGGTTTCCGCACTTGATCCTTAAAGTGGACCATTGTGCGTGGGCCATAGCGGCCTCCTGGTCACTCCAGCCAGCCCACCTCCCTCCAAAAGCAGATCAGTCTTCCCGGTCTCCTCAGGGCATCCGCGACTGTTATCGGTGATCCGATAGTTTCCCTGCGGATTTGGGCTACGCCTGTGCACCTAAGAAGCACATGCGCCACCGTTTCCTCCTCCACCATGCACGCTCTGCACAGAGGACTGTCCGTACTACCTATTGTGTAAAAGTGTTTGTTTAAAGCGCAGTGACCAGTGATGGTCCCCGTCACCAGTCTAAGGCTACTCCTGTCCATGCGCAGAAGACGCCTGGAAAACCTTCCGTCCAGGGATGGCATGGCCTCCTTGGACTGCCTGCATCCTGGTGTCGAGGTCCACCATTCCGCTGCTAGTGTCTGTGTACGATCTCTTAGCCAGTTCTTGATCTGGTTAAACGGGATTGGTATCATTGGTTCCGGTCCGATGGCTTTGGCATTTGAGCCTCCTCTCGCCAGCTCATCCGCCGCATCGTTACCGCGTGACCCACTATGTCCTTTAATCCACTGTAGTGTCACCTTGTTCCTGTTTCTCGCCGAAACGCGTTCTAGAGCGTTATGGCATTCTAGTATTAGTTTTGAGGTAACGAGGTTTTTCTTTAGTGATTGGAGTACGGAGGCGCTGTCGGAGAGTATTCGTATGTTCGCATCCGTGACTCCTCTGGTCTCTATAGCTTGTGCTGCTAGTATAATGCCAACACACTCCGCCTGATATACACTGCTATGCGTACCAAGGGGTCTCGATATTTTTATGTTCAGTTCATCGGAGAAGATTCCGACACCTGTTCCATAATCTGTTTTTGATCCATCCGTGTAAACTCTTAGCTCGTTTATTCCCGAGTGGTCATGCTCCTCAGGCAAGAGTTCTATGTTGTAGTGCTTTTGAAAGCAGTGTGTTTTTTGGATTCTGTCGCATGGAGCCGCCATCATTGGCTGTATTTTAATAGCATTCTCCCTTATACGGGTGTGTTTAATTCTGGCATCCTTTCTTAGGACACCCAATAGTTCCAGTCTGAATGTTGCTAGTGTAGCTTCCTCCCTTACTACAAGGTGCAGAGGTGGCAGTCCCAGCATTGCCTGAAGAGCAGCAGTAGGTGCTGTTTTCATGCTGCTGGTAATTGCTACACAAGCGTATCTTTGTAGTTTTTCTAGTTCTTTCTGAGCTGTATTTAGATTCGTCCTGGGCCACCAGACTATAGAGCCATATGTGACGACCGGACGGATGACCGTGGTATACAGCCAGTGAGTAATTTTAGGACTTATTCCCCAGTTCCTGCCTAGTAGTCTTTTGCATTGCCATAACGCTATGCTGGCCTTCGTCATGGTGTGCTCTGTATGTTTAGCCCAGTTTAATTGTTTGTCTAGGTAAATACCCAGATATTTGGCTTCTGTTGATAGTTTTAGGGTTGACCCAAAGAATTGCGGTAGCTGCATGGGTGTTATTTTCCTTTTCTTTGTGAAGAGCAACAGCTCTGTTTTTGTAGGGTTCACGGTGAGTTTACATTCCTTGCACCAGTCTTCTACTATTTTTAGTGCTTGGCGCATAAGATTGCAGAGCGTGTTTTCATGTGTGCCGTTTATTATTATGGTTATATCGTCTGCGTAGCCGACAGTAAAGTAGCCCTTGTCATTCAGACGTTTGATTAGGCTATTTACCACAAGGTTCCATAGTAGCGGCGAGAGGACGCCTCCCTGTGGGCACCCCTTAGCCACCATGGCTCTTGTGGTGTCATTTACTGTGACTTGTACAGCTCTCAGTTTGAGCATGTTAGTAACCCATCCACGCAGTGTCGAGTCCACTCCGTGTTTCTCGAGAGCTGCGTTGATACTATAGAACATTGTCTTGTCAAAGGCGCCTTCTATATCGATAAAGGCCGCTAATGAAGAGCCTTTGTGGTCTACTGCACATTCAATCTTTGAGACTACAGTATGTAGTGCGGATTCTGTTGATTTACCTGTGGAGTAGGCGTGTTGCTGTTTGTGAAGTGGCAGCACCTGAAGAGGTCCGTCCCGTATATACCGGTCACAGAGCCTTTCAAGTGTCTTTAGTAGAAAGGATGTAAGGCTTATTGGTCTGTGCGCTTTAGGGTCTGTGTAGTCAGTTTTGCCCGGTTTGGGTATGAAGATGACTTTCACTTCACGCCATGCGAGTGGGATATTTTTGTGCTAGACAGGCCACGTAGATAGCCCTTAACCATGGTAGAATATGATCAATCCCCCATTGCATAAGGGCCGGGAAGATGTTGTCTAGGCCTGCTGATTTGTAGGGTTTAAAGGAGTTAATTGCCCACTTTATACGGTCCTCCGTTGCTATAATGCTGGCTCTACTCCAATCTTCACTGCTGTGATGTGTGGGTTCTGAGTCACTTTCCCATGTCCTGTCCTCGGAGAGGATACAGTCTGGAAAGTGTGTTTCTAGTAGGACCTTACTAGTCTCGGTATCCGATTTTGTGTATGTACTGTCAGGTTTTTTCAGCGAGCCTAGGGTTCGATTCTGATCCGTGGATAGAATTTTCCTGACCCTTGCAGCTTCACTGTTTGATTCTATGTCTTCACAGAATTTCCGCCAGGCAGCCCTGTTGGCGAATCTGGTTTGTTTCTTGAAATTGGATTGAGTATTTTTGTATGCGTCCCAGTCTTCTGGACGTCTTGTGTTCTTTGCTCTGTTAAATTGTTGGCGCATCTTTTCCCTTAGCTTACTCAGTTCAGCATTCCACCAAGAGTTCCCCTTCCTCTTGCCCGAATTTACTAACCTGCAGCAAGTGTGGTATGACTCTATTATGTATTGTGAGAGTTGTGTTACTGTGTTTTCGATTTGTTTGGGGTCATTGAGGTTTGTGGGCGCTAAGTGTTTGGCTAGTAATGAGGCTAGAAGCCGCTTGTAGCCAGGTATATCTGTGCGTCGTGGGTTACGTCTCGGTTCAGGTTTTTTTGTGTTCGTTGCTAAGGAGAACCGGATCCGTCTGTGGTCAGAACAGGAAGGTTCATTGGATACGTGCCAGTTGGTTATGAGGCTATTTACCCTTTCCGAAGCTAACGTCAGGTCAATTATTGTTTGCCCACGTGCTGTGACCCAAGTGGGTTCTGAGCCGCGGTTGACAATGGTAAGGTTAGTGCTAAATAGATAAGTGCTTAATACTTCACCTCTGCGGTTGGGTTTGTCGCATCCCCACAACGGATGATGCGCGTTGGAATCCGTGCAGATGATGAGGTCCAGGTTAGCATCCTCGCAGTGCTGCACCAGGTCACTCATCATTTTTGGTGGGCAGTCGTCCTCCTCGCCCGGCATGTACACCGAGGCTAGGACGATGTCAGGTGCATCGCCGTCAGTGATGAGCTTGACGGCTGTTTGATCACTGGAACAGAATTGAGTCAGTGTTGTGGTCGGTATATCATCTGTATGAATGCACAGGTGCGTGGTTTTCCTGTGTCTTGTGTGTTCAGAATTAGCTTACCTCCGATGTTATTGAGGCCGCATATTCTGTTGCTCCTGATCCACGGCTCTTGGATCAGTGCAATGGTCCGGGGTTTCGTCTCCAGCACTCTGCGTAAGCAAGCCGTTGCAGTTTGACTGTGCTGGAGGTTGGTTTGGACAATGTCCAGGTTGAGGTAGGAGATGGGTGACGACGGCGGCCGGGTTGAGTTATGAGGAGAGCGACCCTGCGGATTGCTCATCCTCCCCTCCAAACCCACGCCCGTCGTCGCGTGGCGACGAGGCGAGCAGTTGCTCCGACCACCCAGGTGACTCGGGTGGTCCCCGTGCAGCATCAGCATCAGCCATCGCCGCCTTAGCCATCTCCTCCTCAAGAAGTGACATTGTCCTGTCGTGTTCCTCTTGTGCCGGTATGAGTGTCTGGGTCGGATTACTTTCCGACTGGGTTTCGGTCTGGGTGTCTGTCTGGGTGTCTGTCTGGGAGCTCACTGGGGGAGTGCCGGAGTAGAAACGTACGTATATCGTACCCAGAAGGTACGATACCTTCCGGTCGCGCCCCAGGACTCGTTCGACCTCGTCAGGGGGGATTCCCAGGGTCAGATAAGTCCCGTTGTTATCCCCGCCCACAGATGTCGCCCTGTACAGTGACCACCTACCTATGTCATACCAGGTGTTCTGTCCACACAGAAGACCCTGGAGCCGCGCTATATCCCCATTATACCTGGGAACGAAGAGCGCAGCTCGGACACGGGTAGGGATGTCTGACTGTCTCATTACCTTTAGCTGTGCGTCGGTGTTGGGAAGTTTGATGCGGGGTACATTGCCTTCCAGCCACGTCAGAGCTCCGTCGTTCTCGCACCACATCTGAACCGTGCCGTCCGCTACCCTAGGGTAACCACGGAAGGCCGGGAGTGGACTCGAGTGAACGGAGTCCCAGACCATGTCTTCTAGGCTTTTCTTTATGTGTTCCGCTTCGTCAATTGTCAGGTCGCGAGTCGGCGGCGACAGACAGATTGCCACGGCCAGTCGCGCAGGGATGTCCTGCGTTGCCCGGGCGTAGGTTCTCCGTCCGCCTCCAGCGGCCTGGACTCGCACACGCTTAGCATCTCCCTGGAGCGCACTCGGTGAGGCCGTGTCGTCCGGGCGCACCCTCTTCACCGCTCCCAGACCACTGGGGCCGGGTTGCGGTTCCGAGGGGCGTGGCATGGTGTTATTAGCCAGTGATGTCGCGTGCACGACTCCAGCTCGCTTGCCTCTCTTTTCTTATTTTTTTGTCGGTTTGGGCCGTCGCCGGAAGGTTCTGGTGCAATCGAGGTCGTTTCGCGCTGGGTTTCCCCTTCGCGTAATTGACCTCGACCGCGGGTCTCCGCGTCCGGCTGTTTTTCGCGCTGGCTAGTGCCTTCGCGTAGTGGCAGCTGGTCGCGTACCCCCTTCTCATCAGCCGTGGACGCTTCGCGCTGGCAGTTGCCTTCGCGGATTTTGCGTGCACGGCTGTTGATTTCTCTTTCCCTGTGTAGGATTTTTCCGCGCTTGCGTCGTAGCCGGCGTACTTCCTCCACAGGGATAAAACCAGAACTTCCAGTTTCCGTTCCCAAGTTACGTTTTTCCTGGTCAATGTCTCTAAGTCTCGATTCAATCCTCTCGCGCTGGGAAGCCAGCGCTCGAAGCTCACCGTCAAGGCTTGAGAGTCGTGTTCTGTCTTGGTCGTTGTCCGGGTTGTTGGTTATACTCTTCCGGACGATAGTCTGTTGCCAGATTTTCGCCGGAGGAGCACCATGAGGTCTAAGGGTTGGCGCGGTAGTCGCAGCCGAGTCTGTGTCGGTTGGCGCGGTGGTCGCAGCCGAGCATGGGTCAAGTGGCGCGGTGGTCGCAGCCCGTGAAGTAGTTGGCGCTAAAGCAGCCTGCTGCGCAGAAGGCGCAGCCCTAGATGGTTGCGCAGAAGGCGCAACCCTATGTGGCAGAATGGTGCCCCCCCCCAGATTACGATGGGGGCAGACCGACGAGTCGGTGTGGGATTTGTTGGCCTTGGCCGTACCCACCTGGGGAAAAATATCTTTTTCCTTCTGCTGCATTTTTATTTTTTTTTTTGTTGGTTGGTAGGGCTCTTTGGGGAAAAGAGGTAACCCTCCCTCTTGGACCAGGTGGGGAAGGAAGAGTGGGAAGTGGGACAGGGATTGGATATGGGAAGGATTGGGTGTGTTGGATCATAGGAAATGGGTTTGGGATACCCTAGGCCTGGGATTGGGCGTTCGGGAACTTCTCCTGTCCGGGGCCACACTTGGCACCCCGGCTATGGGGTCGACATAAACTCCGTCGGCTCCACAGCCGGAGCTAGGCTATCCGCAACCTGCCATCCCGCTCGGTGGCACGAGAAGAAATGCCCGACCACCAGAGTCCTTCCATTTCTGGTCAGATCACAGGCAGTCCCGAGTTGCTCGACCCTTAATGGTGTTTCTAATGCGTCTAATGTATTTTCGGGACATTTTGCAGCTTGCTCGGGGCCATTTCTTTGTGATGAGCGCACTGCAGCCCTTCCAATGCCGGTAACTGTATTATCTTCGAATATGTTCCCAATTTCTATTGTCCAGCCTATGTATTGTGAGTGGTGGTGGTGCGAGGCGAATGTGATGAACATAAATAAGAGTTTTCTTCTAAGAGTCCTGTAAGTGGGGTCCAAATGCACGATGCTGCTTACTTTCGTGCCAGTGAGGGGCGGGACCCTTTTTCTATCTATTCTTTTGTTTCATACATTTTGAGTTATTACTTACGGTGCTTTGCGTTATGACCAATTTTAATAAAAAACACTAAGTTTTAGCAAAAAAAACGTGACTTATTCAAATTACGTCAACACTCACAAAAATAATAGTACCTTTAATTATTACATTACATTGTCTTGTAAAAACTATAAATTATGTATCTTTAATTTTTTTACTTCTTTCTTAAATAGGCTATATTAGTTTTTACAGGAGAACTAGGCTAATGTCGGAATTGTGTTTAACAGTAAACGATTGTGCACTGATTGATGATCATAGCGAAACAACAAACATCAATGCACTGTAATGTAGAGCTATGATTAGTATGTCTATACGCAAACCGTTGGGATTCCAAATCTTAATACACTCTAATTATAACTGAATGCCTTCAGGGTCTAAGTATTAAGTTCAATACCACAGGTTGCTCATTAGAAAGGCCTTATTTGGGATTTGACTGTTGTTGTGTTTGGTTGGCCCGATATAAAATACACAAAACACCAAATTTCTTAATAAAAGATACAAACATGAAGCAGTCTATTTAAAAACACGTCAAAGTACTTGCAAAACTGATCCTGGTCTTANACAAGTAAACTCATTTGACACTACGTATCCTGCCTCAAATGAAACTCTTGCGACCCGCCAACATATACCAGACCATTGATGAAGTCCGAAGGCCCCTGATTTTAATGATGATGTGGGGAGGCCTTTGACCAACAATGATGTTATGACTGCAGATAGTAATAAGGTATCCCTTTCTCTTCGTTGTGGGATTAAACGATCCTTACCGTTCATACTACAAGAAAGAGTCTAGAATAACCACCAAAATGGCAAGTCGATCTCCTCATCGAAGTGCACTCGACATGGCTGATAATTATTGATTACTTCAAGCTATTATGTTTTTATTTCAGAGTCGAAAGATATCACTGTCAATATTAGAATTAACCGTTTACACGAAGAATGACCATAAAGTCGAATCCTCGGAAAGTTAGCAGTGCCACTTTTAACAATACGAAATGGAGAGAAGCGTTGGTATGCTTAAAGGACAAAATGAGGGCTCGCGCCAAAGGGAATATCACAATACAATTAGAATGACGGTCATATGAATCCAGTGAGTTTAAAATTAACATCATAATTTATCAATGTAGTTTATGTGTTCTTTTTTTTCAAAGTTTTTGTTTTTTAGCTAAAGCAGCGATAAGGTCGTTAACCTAAGGAGCCGAAATACATGCACCAAGAGGCTTAAATTCAAACGGCAACTGGTTATAAGAAATGTATGAGGTGAAAGCAATATTATGTGTTTATCGAAGTTGGTAAAATTTTACAGTAAGTATTTGCCACTAAACAATCTTCTGTTAGTGATCCTTTAATAGGTACTAATTACAATATAGAATGATTATTAAAAATGAGAGTTGTAACTAATGATTATATTTCTATACTTATAAGAACTTTTAAAAAATTGTTTCTTTTTATGGTTGGTCGATCATACTAAAATATATTTTGGTTTCAGAGATTGCTTCGAGTGGAATCGAGGGTGCTATCATTTCTAGGTGCTAGCATGGCTAGCATTTTGTTATTACTACGAAATGTGGATGATGCCACTGTTGCTCCTTATATTTTTTCTAGAAATTGGCTTATTACAGATTGACAGGTAAGCTTTGTTTTATTAATTGAATGAGTATTTTGTTAGCTTCTTTTAATAAAATTGGTAAAATTGTTCGCAGTTATAATTTTATCATAAATTCTGCAAGCACAGATAAAATAAATATACTAAACTTCAAGTAAGAATTCACTTGATACCAATATTCTTTTATTATTCAAGTTCAATTCACAAGTATTAAAATCGGAATTGTCATAATTTACTATTTCTATAAGCAGCTTTTAAATTGAATTATTTCAACTGAATTCGCATTAATTCAATAATTATTTATTTCTAGTTCCAGTTAATCGTTTCTTACGAAAATCACAAAGTGGTCAGAGACCCTTCTACATTATTTCGTAGTAAGTCAATCGAAATATAAGTGTTGTGAATTCTTCTATCTGATATAATATTTATAACCACATGTACAGTCGATGGAGCAAATTTTTATATAAGAAATAACAATGCTATGATGACATATAACCCATTTTTGTGTTTGTTCAAATATGTAAACATATTTAAAAATATGGCTCAATACTATGATATGATCTGATTAAGCCATAATTAACCATTTTTCCGATACACGTACCCTGTGTAGAATCTTAATATATATTTCTACCTAATTGGGTTAATTTTCTAAGTCGTGAGTAATTTTCTAATGTTCATGATATTTTTAGGGGGTAATCCTTTATTAAGGCCTGTGGATGACGACGATTGCTGGCAGAAGAAGATGATGACGAAGAGCAGATAAGGTCTTATTTAATTTATTTAATGATACATATACCTATAAATATATATTATGTAGTATGTAGTTATGTATTATATGTATCATTTTAAATATATTTGTTTATGTTTATTATATGTTAATTTATATATTATTTATTATTATGAACATATATTATTTATTTTTAGTTTTTTTGCTAGTGTTATTTTTTTTCTTTTCTCTTCTTTTCTCGCCGCACCATTTTGTCTTTCTCTGCATATCCAAAGTTAGCTGGTAGAGAATGCACATTGCATTCTCTGTTTATGTTCTATGTATGGGTTTGGTTTCCGCACTTGATCCTTAAAGTGGACCATTGTGCGTGGGCCATAGCGGCCTCCTGGTCACTCCAGCCAGCCCACCTCCCTCCAAAAGCAGATCAGTCTTCCCGGTCTCCTCAGGGCATCCGCGACTGTTATCGGTGATCCGATAGTTTCCCTGCGGATTTGGGCTACGCCTGTGCACCTAAGAAGCACATGCGCCACCGTTTCCTCCTCCACCATGCACGCTCTGCACAGAGGACTGTCCGTACTACCTATTGTGTAAAAGTGTTTGTTTAAAGCGCAGTGACCAGTGATGGTCCCCGTCACCAGTCTAAGGCTACTCCTGTCCATGCGCAGAAGACGCCTGGAAAACCTTCCGTCCAGGGATGGCATGGCCTCCTTGGACTGCCTGCATCCTGGTGTCGAGGTCCACCATTCCGCTGCTAGTGTCTGTGTACGATCTCTTAGCCAGTTCTTGATCTGGTTAAACGGGATTGGTATCATTGGTTCCGGTCCGATGGCTTTGGCATTTGAGCCTCCTCTCGCCAGCTCATCCGCCGCATCGTTACCGCGTGACCCACTATGTCCTTTAATCCACTGTAGTGTCACCTTGTTCCTGTTTCTCGCCGAAACGCGTTCTAGAGCGTTATGGCATTCTAGTATTAGTTTTGAGGTAACGAGGTTTTTCTTTAGTGATTGGAGTACGGAGGCGCTGTCGGAGAGTATTCGTATGTTCGCATCCGTGACTCCTCTGGTCTCTATAGCTTGTGCTGCTAGTATAATGCCAACACACTCCGCCTGATATACACTGCTATGCGTACCAAGGGGTCTCGATATTTTTATGTTCAGTTCATCGGAGAAGATTCCGACACCTGTTCCATAATCTGTTTTTGATCCATCCGTGTAAACTCTTAGCTCGTTTATTCCCGAGTGGTCATGCTCCTCAGGCAAGAGTTCTATGTTGTAGTGCTTTTGAAAGCAGTGTGTTTTTTGGATTCTGTCGCATGGAGCCGCCATCATTGGCTGTATTTTAATAGCATTCTCCCTTATACGGGTGTGTTTAATTCTGGCATCCTTTCTTAGGACACCCAATAGTTCCAGTCTGAATGTTGCTAGTGTAGCTTCCTCCCTTACTACAAGGTGCAGAGGTGGCAGTCCCAGCATTGCCTGAAGAGCAGCAGTAGGTGCTGTTTTCATGCTGCTGGTAATTGCTACACAAGCGTATCTTTGTAGTTTTTCTAGTTCTTTCTGAGCTGTATTTAGATTCGTCCTGGGCCACCAGACTATAGAGCCATATGTGACGACCGGACGGATGACCGTGGTATACAGCCAGTGAGTAATTTTAGGACTTATTCCCCAGTTCCTGCCTAGTAGTCTTTTGCATTGCCATAACGCTATGCTGGCCTTCGTCATGGTGTGCTCTGTATGTTTAGCCCAGTTTAATTGTTTGTCTAGGTAAATACCCAGATATTTGGCTTCTGTTGATAGTTTTAGGGTTGACCCAAAGAATTGCGGTAGCTGCATGGGTGTTATTTTCCTTTTCTTTGTGAAGAGCAACAGCTCTGTTTTTGTAGGGTTCACGGTGAGTTTACATTCCTTGCACCAGTCTTCTACTATTTTTAGTGCTTGGCGCATAAGATTGCAGAGCGTGTTTTCATGTGTGCCGTTTATTATTATGGTTATATCGTCTGCGTAGCCGACAGTAAAGTAGCCCTTGTCATTCAGACGTTTGATTAGGCTATTTACCACAAGGTTCCATAGTAGCGGCGAGAGGACGCCTCCCTGTGGGCACCCCTTAGCCACCATGGCTCTTGTGGTGTCATTTACTGTGACTTGTACAGCTCTCAGTTTGAGCATGTTAGTAACCCATCCACGCAGTGTCGAGTCCACTCCGTGTTTCTCGAGAGCTGCGTTGATACTATAGAACATTGTCTTGTCAAAGGCGCCTTCTATATCGATAAAGGCCGCTAATGAAGAGCCTTTGTGGTCTACTGCACATTCAATCTTTGAGACTACAGTATGTAGTGCGGATTCTGTTGATTTACCTGTGGAGTAGGCGTGTTGCTGTTTGTGAAGTGGCAGCACCTGAAGAGGTCCGTCCCGTATATACCGGTCACAGAGCCTTTCAAGTGTCTTTAGTAGAAAGGATGTAAGGCTTATTGGTCTGTGCGCTTTAGGGTCTGTGTAGTCAGTTTTGCCCGGTTTGGGTATGAAGATGACTTTCACTTCACGCCATGCGAGTGGGATATATTTTTGTGCTAGACAGGCCACGTAGATAGCCCTTAACCATGGTAGAATATGATCAATCCCCCATTGCATAAGGGCCGGGAAGATGTTGTCTAGGCCTGCTGATTTGTAGGGTTTAAAGGAGTTAATTGCCCACTTTATACGGTCCTCCGTTGCTATAATGCTGGCTCTACTCCAATCTTCACTGCTGTGATGTGTGGGTTCTGAGTCACTTTCCCATGTCCTGTCCTCGGAGAGGATACAGTCTGGAAAGTGTGTTTCTAGTAGGACCTTACTAGTCTCGGTATCCGATTTTGTGTATGTACTGTCAGGTTTTTTCAGCGAGCCTAGGGTTCGATTCTGATCCGTGGATAGAATTTTCCTGACCCTTGCAGCTTCACTGTTTGATTCTATGTCTTCACAGAATTTCCGCCAGGCAGCCCTGTTGGCGAATCTGGTTTGTTTCTTGAAATTGGATTGAGTATTTTTGTATGCGTCCCAGTCTTCTGGACGTCTTGTGTTCTTTGCTCTGTTAAATTGTTGGCGCATCTTTTCCCTTAGCTTACTCAGTTCAGCATTCCACCAAGAGTTCCCTTCCTCTTGCCCGAATTTACTAACCTGCAGCAAGTGTGGTATGACTCTATTATGTATTGTGAGAGTTGTGTTACTGTGTTTTCGATTTGTTTGGGGTCATTGAGGTTTGTGGGCGCTAAGTGTTTGGCTAGTAATGAGGCTAGAAGCCGCTTGTAGCCAGGTATATCTGTGCGTCGTGGGTTACGTCTCGGTTCAGGTTTTTTTGTGTTCGTTGCTAAGGAGAACCGGATCCGTCTGTGGTCAGAACAGGAAGGTTCATTGGATACGTGCCAGTTGGTTATGAGGCTATTTACCCTTTCCGAAGCTAACGTCAGGTCAATTATTGTTTGCCCACGTGCTGTGACCCAAGTGGGTTCTGAGCCGCGGTTGACAATGGTAAGGTTAGTGCTAAATAGATAAGTGCTTAATACTTCACCTCTGCGGTTGGGTTTGTCGCATCCCCACAACGGATGATGCGCGTTGGAATCCGTGCAGATGATGAGGTCCAGGTTAGCATCCTCGCAGTGCTGCACCAGGTCACTCATCATTTTTGGTGGGCAGTCGTCCTCCTCGCCCGGCATGTACACCGAGGCTAGGACGATGTCAGGTGCATCGCCGTCAGTGATGAGCTTGACGGCTGTTTGATCACTGGAACAGAATTGAGTCAGTGTTGTGGTCGGTATATCATCTGGTATGAATGCACAGGTGCGTGGTTTTCCTGTGTCTTGTGTGTTCAGAATTAGCTTACCTCCGATGTTATTGAGGCCGCATATTCTGTTGCTCCTGATCCACGGCTCTTGGATCAGTGCAATGGTCCGGGGTTTCGTCTCCAGCACTCTGCGTAAGCAAGCCGTTGCAGTTTGACTGTGCTGGAGGTTGGTTTGGACAATGTCCAGGTTGAGGTAGGAGATGGGTGACGACGGCGGCCGGGTTGAGTTATGAGGAGAGCGACCCTGCGGATTGCTCATCCTCCCCTCCAAACCCACGCCCGTCGTCGCGTGGCGACGAGGCGAGCAGTTGCTCCGACCACCCAGGTGACTCGGGTGGTCCCCGTGCAGCATCAGCATCAGCCATCGCCGCCTTAGCCATCTCCTCCTCAAGAAGTGACATTGTCCTGTCGTGTTCCTCTTGTGCCGGTATGAGTGTCTGGGTCGGATTACTTTCCGACTGGGTTTCGGTCTGGGTGTCTGTCTGGGTGTCTGTCTGGGAGCTCACTGGGGGAGTGCCGGAGTAGAAACGTACGTATATCGTACCCAGAAGGTACGATACCTTCCGGTCGCGCCCCAGGACTCGTTCGACCTCGTCAGGGGGGATTCCCAGGGTCAGATAAGTCCCGTTGTTATCCCCGCCCACAGATGTCGCCCTGTACAGTGACCACCTACCTATGTCATACCAGGTGTTCTGTCCACACAGAAGACCCTGGAGCCGCGCTATATCCCCATTATACCTGGGAACGAAGAGCGCAGCTCGGACACGGGTAGGGATGTCTGACTGTCTCATTACCTTTAGCTGTGCGTCGGTGTTGGGAAGTTTGATGCGGGGTACATTGCCTTCCAGCCACGTCAGAGCTCCGTCGTTCTCGCACCACATCTGAACCGTGCCGTCCGCTACCCTAGGGTAACCACGGAAGGCCGGGAGTGGACTCGAGTGAACGGAGTCCCAGACCATGTCTTCTAGGCTTTTCTTTATGTGTTCCGCTTCGTCAATTGTCAGGTCGCGAGTCGGCGGCGACAGACAGATTGCCACGGCCAGTCGCGCAGGGATGTCCTGCGTTGCCCGGGCGTAGGTTCTCCGTCCGCCTCCAGCGGCCTGGACTCGCACACGCTTAGCATCTCCCTGGAGCGCACTCGGTGAGGCCGTGTCGTCCGGGCGCACCCTCTTCACCGCTCCCAGACCACTGGGGCCGGGTTGCGGTTCCGAGGGGCGTGGCATGGTGTTATTAGCCAGTGATGTCGCGTGCACGACTCCAGCTCGCTTGCCTCTCTTTTTCTTATTTTTTTGTCGGTTTGGGCCGTCGCCGGAAGGTTCTGGTGCAATCGAGGTCGTTTCGCGCTGGGTTTCCCCTTCGCGTAATTGACCTCGACCGCGGGTCTCCGCGTCCGGCTGTTTTTCGCGCTGGCTAGTGCCTTCGCGTAGTGGCAGCTGGTCGCGTACCCCCTTCTCATCAGCCGTGGACGCTTCGCGCTGGCAGTTGCCTTCGCGGATTTTGCGTGCACGGCTGTTGATTTCTCTTTCCCTGTGTAGGATTTTTCCGCGCTTGCGTCGTAGCCGGCGTACTTCCTCCACAGGGATAAAACCAGAACTTCCAGTTTCCGTTCCCAAGTTACGTTTTTCCTGGTCAATGTCTCTAAGTCTCGATTCAATCCTCTCGCGCTGGGAAGCCAGCGCTCGAAGCTCACCGTCAAGGCTTGAGAGTCGTGTTCTGTCTTGGTCGTTGTCCGGGTTGTTGGTTATACTCTTCCGGACGATAGTCTGTTGCCAGATTTTCGCCGGAGGAGCACCATGAGGTCTAAGGGTTGGCGCGGTAGTCGCAGCCGAGTCTGTGTCGGTTGGCGCGGTGGTCGCAGCCGAGCATGGGTCAAGTGGCGCGGTGGTCGCAGCCCGTGAAGTAGTTGGCGCTAAAGCAGCCTGCTGCGCAGAAGGCGCAGCCCTAGATGGTTGCGCAGAAGGCGCAACCCTATGTGGCAGAATGGTCCCCCCCAGATTACGATGGGGGCAGACCGACGAGTCGGTGTGGGATTTGTTGGCCTTGGCCGTACCCACCTGGGGAAAAATATCTTTTTCCTTCTGCTGCATTTTTTTTTTTTTTGTTGGTTGGTAGGGCTCTTTGGGGAAAAGAGGTAACCCTCCCTCTTGGACCAGGTGGGGAAGGAAGAGTGGGAAGTGGGACAGGGATTGGATATGGGAAGGATTGGGTGTGTTGGATCATAGGAAATGGGTTTGGGATACCCTAGGCCTGGGATTGGGCGTTCGGGAACTTCTCCTGTCCGGGGCCACACTTGGCACCCCGGCTATGGGGTCGACATAAACTCCGTCGGCTCCACAGCCGGAGCTAGGCTATCCGCAACCTGCCATCCCGCTCGGTGGCACGAGAAGAAATGCCCGACCACCAGAGTCCTTCCATTTCTGGTCAGATCACAGGCAGTCCCGAGCATTAAGTTCACAATGCCACATGGCATTAAGTTCGCCTTTGTACATAATTTATGTGTGCAATTAAGATTAAATAAATAAATAAATACCATAAGAGGTGCAGTTTAGTTATATATATAGATTTTTTGGCTATGAATGGGAATTTAAGGGAATTTAAAATCCATCATTTGATATCCGAGTTAACCTCACTTGCGCAGATACAACATTGTACCTACCTACTACATATAGCTAACATGGCTCTGACCAACAGTCAAAATTTTGGGGAGGTCTTAATTTAACGACAAAAAGCAATTTCGGCAGACTATTGTTGATACGTTAGTGACTTTTTATTATTATCGCGGTCTTGTTTTTACGTAATGGAAAGTTTCATGTTGTGTTCCTAAAAATATTTGTTTTATTTCAACAAATCAATTACAAAAAATGTCATTCATAAATATGGTTACACTAGTACTTATTCCAATCCTATGGTCAACTTTTTATATTTTTACAGGAAGAAAAAAGTCCCTGAAAGAGAGATTACAAGCTATTCAAGAAGTAACTCAAAGTGTTCAAAACGCGATTGGATATGTAGCGTCGCTGGGAGAAGCTGTAAAAAAGTAAGCTTTTAAAAAAACATGAGAATTGTCTACCTAACTAAAACTTATTAATGTTTTTAACTAAAATTATTCTGTCTCTTATAGTTTAATGAATTTCACGGTGCCATATCTGAGTTATATAGCAATTATTATGTTATTTGGTGCAATGGTCGTTCTCTACATAATTCCATTAAGATATCTTTTGATGGCGTGGGGTATGTATTCCATAAATTAAAAATTATATTTAAAACTATACTAACAAATAGTTTTACTTAAGATGAAATTTACGTTACAGGTATAAATAAATTTACAAGAAAATTCTTAGACCACACACGATACCAAATAATGAAGTCCTTGACTTACTATCAAGAGTGCCAGATGACGAAACACTGGTAAGTTAATGGCAAAATTACTTCTTTGCTTGTGTGCTAATTCCGGTAAATGATTGTTGCTTACGTGCTCACGCAATTTTGCAATCATAATTGCATGCAAGATAGCAATGATGCATTAGTTTTTTTACAAGGGTATGGTTCTGTTTGAAACAATTCAACTGATTCTACATTTGATACAGTTAAGAAAAAACAGCTCACCCTAGAAAAACCTAGGATGAAATAAATACCTAAATACTTAATAGGGGAAGTAAGCCACCGACTAAGGCAATAGAAACGACTGTGGGTAGCAGATAATGTTGTGCGAATAACCGATATCCAATAGAAAAATGTTCTCGAACGCTAACGTACAACGAAAAGAGAAGATGCGATGGCAGGCTCTAAAACCGTCTCGATTTAAGTGACATGTGTCACTACTCTAGTTTCCTTACCTTCTGCAATTCTTGATAGGATCTAGATCATAATCTGTCAAGTTTTCTTATGCGAGTAGGCAGTTCGTCAAGGTTTCGTTCATTGAACTGCAGGATCTCAGAAGTAAATAGGAGATAGATTGGATGTACGCAAAAATATGGACGCTGGATCTAATGATCTAAATAGTGTGGATATACCTTCTAACATTTATTTAAACTCAATTCATTACACCAGGTGAAAATTTGAAATTTTAATAACTTAAAATTTTCAACTTATATCATTGGGGATGCCTTCGTTTAGCAGTGAAGATTCGAGGATCTACTTATTCTGAACCGGTACAGTTATACAAAATATAATAAGAACAATTGACGATTTAAAAGTATCTGTAAAAGATTTATTTGAATAAAACATTTTGAAATTGAGTGGATATCTTAGGCTGTAATAATGACGATGATGAAACTTATAGCTTTATTTCTCAACTTACAGCTCGACTGCAGAGAACTAAAGCCTCACGCGCCGAGTGAACATCGACGCGACGCAAGAAAGAAACACAAAGCTTCGTAACAAATCACTTCATCGATCCAATGCAGGATCAAGAACTTCATATCGAAGATTGCCAGTTCAAAGCACAGCGATGCCTAGGTTATACTGGAGAAGCGTTTGGGAATCTGATCGGGGTTATATTTAAAGGGAACTAAAAATTCAGCTGCAATAATATAGCATGCTTTTATGCGGAATGTTATAAGTAGGTACTACGCAAGGTCTGTTGCCAAATTAATGTCTGGCTTGAATGTTATGTACTGGTAAGGCGTAAATAACAAGTTATTTTTAACCGTGAATATGGCCACATCACTTGTTATGCACAAAATATAACATTTACTAATATTTACCGAAAAAGATAAGATTCAGGTTTGCATTATAATACTAAGTGTGGAGTCAAAATAATTTACTGGAATACTAGTGACAATTAAATTGTAACATAGTACCTACCTATTTGTACCTCAATTCAACAATCCATAAAAAAATTGATGTCGAGTTTTAAATTGTTAAAATTGCGAAATATTAGATATAAGTACTATTACTATAATTTGATACAATTATTTACACATTTTCACGCAATAAAAAAAAGTGGTTTTATTGATAATTTCTGTACATAATATAAATAGTTATAAGACTTTATGAATTTGCGCATGAAATTTTAGAAGTGTGGTGATATTTAAATGTAATTTTTTATGATCTGTATTGCATAAATGGATATGATTATTGTTACATTTTTAAGGCGAAACACCAAATTTAACCAGTCCAATCATTCATACATATTTTTGCTTTAGCCTTCATTGTCTTAATGAAATACTGTTCCAACAGGTATTTATTTTAAATTTAAGTTCATAGCTATATTTGAGTTCCGTGCGGCCTATTCTTTGCTTCTTTATATTTTTTTCTATAGATAATGTCTGCATATTATTCTTAATAAATCACAACACAATAATTGAAACAGTTGATGTAGGTTTAACATCTGCAAGTAGGATCATCCTACCTACTTACCTCAAATTGTATTGTATAACTGAAGATTCCTTAAATGAAGAAAAACAATAAAACAATGTATTCAATTTAGATAGGAATTTTAATAATGCCATTTTGTATTAAATCGTTAAATGTTTTGTTGTTAAGTATCGAAATGTTTTGTTAAAAGTACCTACTTACTACAAAAAGTATTCAAAACGTACTATGAACTTATCCAAATTTAGGTACCTTCAAATAGTATAAGACTGAGACCAATCTCATTGATGACATGCTTACATACCTATTATTATTATATGTAATATTAATTTAGACATAAAATGTTAAACTACTTACTCTTACTACCACACCAGTTTATCTTTAAAATCTATGCACTGAAATGATGTTCAGATTTAAAATTTTCTTCAAAACTTCTATTAAATCATGAACTAAAATGAAATATCAATCTTTATATAGATATTTATCAATATTTAAATAATTGCACAAAGTTTTCTATTATAAGACTTTTTAAACTCATAAATAATCAAATTATTTATATACTTTAGAATGTCGCTATGTATATTTTAACTATACGTATCTATTTATTACAAATTAGTTTGCATGTAAATTTCAAAACATTCAATATCATAAGGTAGATAGTTTATTTAAATCACTTGTAACTTATGCATTTTCATTTTAAATTATTTAAAGTGATATAGCCGGTCTCTCTTAATATTTTTAGGCCAATCAAGTGCTTCATTGTCAAGCTAAGTTCCTGCAAAGTATATTAGGATTAAGCAATATTATTTTTAATAATACGCACGCCTTAGTGACTCACTCTATTCATATTGCACTTTGCACATGACATTTTTCTCTATGACTTTATAAATGCGCATAAAATGTGATATATATAGGTAATATAATTAATATTTTTAATGAAAGTAAATTCTAAATCGATCTACGTTTCGATCTCAGGTTACGATTCTCTAAGTGCTGTACCTATTTCCGTAAATATTATTTTTAATCGTTGCTTTCGCTTTATAAGTTCGACTGATCTTACACGCATGTAATTAAAAAACATGTTATTGTTCTAATTTAAGTTTGTCTATTATATCGTAAATATAATTTAGCGCACATCTATGGATACAATTTGTTATTTGATTATGTAATTCCCTTTTGAATGTCTTCCCTAAAATTATAATTATTAATATTTGTTAAATTAAATTACGAATTTCGCTTTTAGTTATATAAACATGTCCACTTCACAAATAAATATATTAAGATTCAGACATTACATATAATTTCATATAATTTTTTTAGCAGGTATGTAGGTACCTACCTACTCCTTTCAAAATTGTATCCATGTTTCGAGTGTTATCTTCCAGTCCAATTTGTTAATTATGATAGATAAGTGAAGATTATTGAGCACGAAAGTGATGAACAATGTTAAATGCTTTCATATTTTAAAATATTAAAAGTGATGAGATTTAAATGTTTTTTTTTTAATTTACACCCTAGTCCATTTTAATGACCTACTTTAATAAGCAACCTATTCTCGTTTAATGCCAACGAGCTTAAGATAATTCCGATGGTACATATCTAGACATACAATAAAATACCTCATAATAATGATAGATATTAAATACGGTTTAATAAAAAGCAGGAAAAGATTCACCTTAAATTGGCGAGCCCAAAAGGTACCTATAAAGAATCTTCCTTCGTAATTTTGATGTTTACTAAAATTTTTAACGATGGATTCAAAATTGGAACAACTTTTCCGAATTAACAATAAAATTTGACTGTAAACCAACATCCTTAAATTTTTGAATCAGTTGTACCAAATCAGACAAAACAGTGTTGGGATTGCCTCCAATAATTTTATCAACTAAATACCTACCACACATTGAATTTGAATTTAACTGACTGATTTATTGGATGTATAGAAAGGCCAAAAGGCCTAGAGGATTGCCTTGCTGACATCCTACTGCAGACTCAATAACATTGTCCCTGAACAGTATCTTAGTTGGAAAACTATACCATGGCCACAAACATCTGTACAAAGAAGACGGAGTCATTGATTTGGTTGTGTCAGCAAAACCCCCACGGAATTAAAACATTTTTGACATCCACGTTCAACAAAAATATCTGTTGTTCTTTCAATAGAAAAGAACGTGCAGAATGTAAGCAGCCTCACAGCCACCTCTGATTCAGAACCCCAATTGCATTGGTTCAAAATACGTGGAAGAGATCTCGAAATTCATTAACTGCAAATTTTGGCTGATGCAAGTTGAATCAATTGCAATTAGTCTTATGCCAGAATCTTTTTTAGAGAGAGCTAAATCTTTTGCCGTATTAAATATCTGTAAACCTAAGTAATACATTTCCTAGCAGTAGAATATTTACCAGAGCGACCAGAGCCTTAGTTTGAGCAGAACTGCTGTCGCCGGAAGCTGTTATTAGATCTTTTATATGTGGCGATAGGCCGTCTTTACCACCTGCTGAATCAGTTCTATAAGAATTAATCGCTTCGAACAATTCTTCAAAAGTTGTCTGTAAAGAGGAAATGTATTATCTGGCGAGTCAGGCAGAAGGGTACTGGGATTTAAAGGTGGATATTTGCTAAGTAAAGTTGAGAGGGTATCAGGAGAGTTTGGTACTATTAGCTCATCAGAAAAAAAGAGACGTGCTGCACCTTGTAGATCACCTTCACTTACTTTTGATTTAACATATTCCAAATTGGATTTAATAACGAATTTTTTTCTTGATGGTAGGTGATGACATGAGTTCAAAGTAGAGATATTATTACAATTTTGTTTTATGTTATTAATACTTAGGGAAATTCGACTAATAATATTATTTGTTACGTGAAGAATTGCGTAATGAATGGGAATTATAGAATTATCTGAAATAACTTCGGAAATTGAGTTCGTGACTGAAATATACAAAAACGTGTGCTGGAGTATACATTTAATTTTGTATTATGATTATATCAATGGGTAAAAAAATTTTGGTAGGGAGAAACTAGTAAATAGTATGGCAACACTAATAAAAAAAACCAAAGCGGCCATTATTGGTCTGTCATTGTCTTGTCAACGAGTCGTGGCCGCGGGTGATCTGCCAAAGCACCGTTTACAATCCCAAGAAAACCTCCCTTATCCATCTAAAACAATGGGTTCCAAATTGCAAGAGTACAAAGAAGCCTTAGAGCGCAATCTCGTTGACAAAAGCAAACCGTGGACCAAATATTTTGAGAAAGCCGAACAGAAAACCGGCGTGAACAGAGTTTACCTTTTCGTTGGTAAGTACGAGATCACACTTTTTAGCGTTTATTTATATCCTTAGCGGTCGGTTTGACGTTAGTTCTTTTGTGCAGGTTTGGTCGCGTTCACCGGTTTATATTTAGTGTTCGGTTTCGGGGCTGAGCTGATATGCAACTCGATCGGATTCGTATATCCTGCTTACATGTCTATGAAAGCATTGGAGTCGCCTCAAAAAGATGACGACACGAAATGGTTGACATACTGGGTGGTGTATGCGTGTTTCTCGATCGTTGAATACTTCTCTGACTTCATTGTCGGCTGGTTCCCACTGTACTGGCTAATAAAGGTGAGTTGGCATGTCCATATGTTACTAATCAAGACCTAACTATCAATCTTAACCTTTTAGGATGTGATCATGTACTAAAAAAAATATTTTTCTTCATACATTTTCCAAATATTTTTTGGTTACTAAATTAAAACCTAATGTATCCATAGTAGATGTATTCACATAGCTGTTGTAAAATATTTATCGCTCAACCTTTACACATATAGTACTTTTAGTTCAATTGTAATCAAGTTATGATAGAAATATATACATCAACCCATATGATATTCACATAGGTTTTGTTTGATATTGTTATAAGCAGTTGTAAGTAGTGTGGGGGGGAACTCAGAATACACAATACATAATCTATTGTCTATGCCCGTGTTAAATTCAAGCAGATAAATAAATATCCACTGACATTCACACAACACTATCTAGTCCCAAGTTAAGTATTAAGCTTGTACACCCAATAAAGATATTAGACAACTGATAAACATACTTATATATGTTTTTTGTACATACATATTATATATAGAAATCACCAGACCCATACAAACAGACATGTTCATGCACACAAATGTTTGTACTGCCCCGGGACCAAACCTGAAACCCTTGGTGCAGTAGCCAACATTTCA
Source organism: Leucinodes orbonalis (assembly GCA_019425675.1). Lineage (NCBI taxonomy): Eukaryota > Metazoa > Arthropoda > Insecta > Lepidoptera > Crambidae > Leucinodes > Leucinodes orbonalis. The sequence continues at coordinate 70,233 of PQWD01004895.1, read as the reverse complement.
ACAATTACACCGAATGGGCCATCTGTTGTTGGTATAGTTACCAAATGTAATAACAATACCATTATGATTTATAGTTTGAAGGCTTCTAAACCATAACCTACTGTGCAGGTCCGAAAGGTACCAAAAGTGTTCTGATCATCAGCCTATAGCTGCACATGGCACAGGCCACACAGCATAGCTATGGGGAGATTGTGATTTAACCCACCTCACAGGTCCATTGCAGATTGGTGGCTAGTTTCTAGTTATCAGGATGTACTGCTTATCTGCTCGAATGTAGAGCGCATATAGACAAAAGATTCATCTAATGTTTGTTGTGGTCCACCCATGCTATGCATGACCGTAAATAATTAACTTTAACTGCTGCTTGGGTCCAAAAGTTTGTCCCCTAATACCCTACATTCTTTAAGCATGCCACTGTCTGAATTTTGTTATTAATTCACCAGTATAAGATGACCACTTGGCTACAAATGGTAAGTGGGAAAAAAAAATATATATTTTTCTGAGACTTGTAATGGATAAATATTCTGGCAGTTATAGAATTTATAAAAACTTATAAGTGCTTATCAGAAAGAACTGACATCGTTGGTTTATCTTAGCTATCAATATATAAAGATAATAATTGTTATCTTAAATTGACTTTAATAGGTAAAATTCATCCATATCCATATAATGGCAAGGAAAGTAGAGTTACATTCAAGAGTTATCAATAAAAAGAATTAAGGTGGTCAAATAATAGTTACAGTTTCTTAATACATTTGTTTGATGTTACACAATGTGAGTTTGATACCCACCATCTTTCTCTTCTTATTATTTAGAAACAAACATGTGTTTATAAAAAAAATTTGATAGGAATAATCCAATTTTACATAAATAGGAATAAATAAAAAAATATATATATAAATATCCACTGTGACAGTGAAAGTTGTCTGCTGAGTTTGGAGCAAGTGTAGTGTGTGATCTTTGCCTATCTTTACCGAAAAAAAGTATGACAATATTTATAAGCATGCATATATCTTTCAAATAACTGTCATGACTTAAGTTCACAAAATTACATCAAGTCTTTAATTTAAAATAGCCTTCATACTTTCACTGAGAATTATATTTGTAATATAAATAGTCTTTACTGATGTATTTTATCACCCCAACTTAATTGGAATGCATTAGTGCAAACGAAAACGGTTTTCAATATCTGATTAGACACATTAAATTACAAATAACCATTACTAACAATGAAGCTTTAAATATTGTAATGATCTTAAACATTAGTTATCTTACAAAGTTATGTATTTTTATTGTTTTATGATATTATCATTAGAGTCGTTTGAGTGGGGCGGCGGCATATACAATAATTACTTTTTTAAAATTATGCAATGATAACATATTACTCTTAGGTTATAGTCAAACTTTGTCTTATTATGACTAACCCCTCAGTGGTAACTTAATATATAATGAGCTGATAATGACAGTAACTGATCTGTCTGTTGATAATGTAAGAGTTGTGTCATAAAGTTGTATGTAAACAATCATTGAATGCACAAAAAACCTTCATAATTTATATATATTATTATCAGTGATATTGAAATAGGAAAATAAAATATATTGGTAAATCTATATTTTGCTATAATTAAATGAAGTTTTCCTTGTTTTAGAGGAGGTAGCATTGATTGACATTGATTACATTTTATGATAGTAACCAAAATATGTAGATAAAAATTGGTATTCGGGTGCATTTAAATAAACATTAAAATACTATTTTAAGTAAGTACTCAAGAATCGTTATAATTTACACTGAATGGACCATCAAGTAATATTTATATAAGCCATGTTGGGTGGACAGGCCTGTCCTTGCAGTGGCACTTATGCTGATGATGATTTTAAAGGTAGTATTAAAAAACAGGACTGTTCAATGTCTGAAGCAATTTCGAAATTGCGTATTTACTGTAAAGGAAATAAGTTTTTTTTTATTGTTTTCTACAGACTAATTTGCAGTATCCGTAAAAAAAAAATTAAATAAAAACGTTAAATGGATCTCGTTTCCATGTGTGCGGATGGCGAAAACATAAGACGCCAGTATGTTCTAATTGTCTTCGGGAATGCTAATTACTGCTCCGAAATCAATTAGTGCTGGGTCTGTTTGTAATATTCTGTTGGTAATGTGCGCAGGTACTATTTTAGTCTATACGAGATTGAAAGATACGATTAATTGCGTTAAAATCCCGACTAGGTATGTAGCATATTGAAAGTAGGCACCTCTTATTTTACTCCTTTGCCAATCATCAACATACCTACCTATCTGTAAAGGGTGATTACGCCTCATTCGTCCACGTGGGCCCAGTTTGGATTGGCCGGCTTCACGCACAACCTTTGAATCTCTTCGCAGACGTGCGCAGATTTGTTCACGATGCTTTTCTTCACCTTACTTTCCTAATAATAAATTCAAATTAAAAATATAAACTAGGTCTTTATGGGTACAAGCCCTTGCGCAGAATGCCTATAAGATCTATCTACACTCGCCACTTCTCGATATATTTTATCTAACACCCGCCCCGGCTTCGCACATGTGCAATGCTGATAATAGGCACGCTCCCGCCGCCCCGGCCGGCCGGTACCGCCGCAAACCTCAAAATAACAGTATTTCGTCACTATTGGGTGCTTTTATACATATAAACTTCCCTTCAAATCAATCTATCTATTAAAACAACTGCATCAAATCCGTTTGAGTTTTAAGATTTAAGCATACATTTTCTGTCCATAGGAGATTGGCAGAAAAAGCACTTTGTTTTATACTAATGTAGTGATAGGTCTCAAATGAAGGAGCACACTAAATATTGTGCAATGATTGCAGGTTGTACAATGATACATGAATCTAGCACACTTCCACGGAGATGACTAGGCGTTTACGTCATTCACAATTACGTGTGCATGTAAACAAAATGACACATGCACAAGGTATAATAAATAGCGTAGGCAGTGTTTACGACGTATATGGACCAAGCAAGGCAAAGGTTAAATACCTATATAAATAATTATATCCAAAATTTATTAAAAAGCGCTCATGTTCATTTATAGCGTAGGTACTAGTACATACCTTTCTTACACAGGTATATTTTTTACCAATAAATAAACATTAATTGGTGTTAATATAATGTACATTTGACTTACATATAAAAGTACCAGGCGAGCATAATTGTATAAGAAATGCTTGGGCACTAATTTCGCTCAGTTTTGTATTTTTTCCTTTGTAATCAAAAGTTTCAGCGTTTCACCGTCAATAGTTGCAAATCAAAGTGATTTACTGCATGGGAAAAGCGGAGGATATCTGGCACAAAATGGGAGAGATTAATGTCCAACAGTAAGCTGTGATAGGTTGAAGAGAAAGTAATTTAACTGCTAATAAACTTTTTAGTACTAATTAATCAGCGCAGAGACAATCTAAAAACAAAAGACAAAATAATTGAGAATGGTTAAGTGTTATTAATTAGTTATGTCTACGACAACTTTAGTTTTATGAGGAGATCTGTAATGAATATTCTTAAATATGCGTGTAAACTATGTTTAGAATGCTATATATTCATATACAGTTTGTAAAACTGTACATGAATATGTGACTGACGTAAATGATGTCAAATGAGTGGTCTACTAGGTGGTAGACTCGACACTGAATCGTCTAGGTAAGTACCACCGCAGTGTCAGATATCGTCCCGTGAAACAGGAGTGTTATGCACTTTTGTGTTTCGGAATGTGGGCACTGTAGCTAGTGAAATTACCGGGTAACAGAGATTAACATCTGTTGTCTCTTGTGTCGGGTGTAGCGTGGCATTGACGGCGAATAATAACTATCAGTTTTTGGTCTCCTTCAATGACGCTCTGTCATGGTCTGGCGTCATCACTTACCATCAGGTGAGCGTCCTGACCGTCCTGACCGTCCTGTACACTTATAACATAAAAATATATTATCTACCTAAAAGTGAAAGAAGCAATCAAAAAGATTACCTTATTAAATGTTATCGTTTACCGAAAGAAGTGTAGTAGGTACCTACAAATGAGATGAATAAAACTCTGTAATCAAATCATGAACAACAAACAATTTTAAAAAAATAAAAACGAGCCAATTAATATCAGATAACCTTGAATATATGAGCACGTGAAAGGGGAGTTCATGTATAAGTCATGGAGTGTGTATAAAAAAATGGTTTCATTGGAAAACTGTTATTAAGTTTAAGAAAATTATTGTGTTGCTACAATAAACCTTTCTCTTTTTTTCTTTCTTTCATTAGAACTTGTCTTGAAATCATCGTGAGGAAACTTGCGCACGCCTGCGAACAGATTCAAAGGTTGTGCATGAAGGTGTCCAACCCGCACTGTGCCGGCGTGGACTACTAAGGCCTAAACACCCTATACGGTTAGGCTCGTGCCCCTCGGTGGGGACGTTTAATGAGCTGACGATGATGATGATGATGATTGGGACTTTCTAGGCTGATGATAATTTGTGGTTTATTTCCAGTGCATCTTCATCATATGGTGCTACCTGCCCACCGAGTTCAACGGCTCCCTGGTGATCTACTATCGCATCATCCGTCCGTACTACCAGAAACATCATGACCGCATTGACAACATGGCTAGCTCTGGTGAGGAAATCTATGCGTACAATCATCAAAGTAAATTAACATCAGATTTCCCATATATAACTAACGGAACACATTGCTGAAACTGCTGAGCATATAATTTTGATGATGGTTTAAAGCTATTTTGGAAATCCGAGTGGATGCATTAATTTATTACAAGATAATTTTTACAAGTATTATAGGTACTAAAAAAAAACTTAAATCATGATCTCACATAAGAATTGTCCGCTCCAAGACTATTGTCGAAAGTCTGACCATTTACGCCTTTTTAAATAATACTTCACATAAGAAGTTAAGTCTTCTTATATATACTATCTTACTTAAATTTTGTTAGAAAGGGGTGGTGCTATTTATCGTTTAGAGCGCTATCCATTTCTCACTATATTTAAGTGAAGATCAACACTTGAGTCTCGTTCTAGAATACGGGCCTTAGTCTATCGTCACAACTTAAATATTTTTATTACCTTAGCTAGAACGTTTTGTGATGATCTCTTCTTAATGTTTACGTCTGTCTGACGTCATATTATGACGGCTTGTGTATTTTGAATTTATAATTTTAGAACGATACAGGTAGTATGGAATTGATTTCATCATTTTGTTGATTCCATATTGCGGAAGCTGCCTCAGGCGTAAAATTTTAGTCTTTTTGGTCTCGTACAACAAAATCAAAATAAAAAAAAATCTATTTAGGTCCATAAAGAACACTTACAGTTAAATTTGATTCTACCACTGGTTGGGTGTGTTGTTGTCTACTGAGAATAATCGAGCAAGAAACTCGGTAGTTACTCTTTTCAGTATTTTTGTAAATGTTTACAATATTTCTGTTACGAACCTCCAAAACATGCCTGTTTCAATTAATATAATTAGAGATTAGTCAGATTGTTTAAACGCAACTGCTCTTTGATTTGACAAGGTTTACTAGGTGGTAGACTCGGTACTGAGTCGTCTAGGTAGGTACCATCGCAGTGCCAGATATCGTCCCGTTAAACAGGAGTGTTATGCACTTTTGTGTTTAGGGATGAGAGCACTGTACTATAGCTAGTGAAATTACCGATTATAAGACCTAACATCAATCGTCTCGGGTGTCGAGCGCAGTGCGGCGTTGATGGAGGATAATAACTGTCTGTCAGTTGTTGGTCTCCTTCGATGCCGCTCTGTCATGGCTAGGCAGCCCAATAACACAAACTATTACAAGAATGTGAGAGTTTCGCCGAGTTAGTGAGGTTACCGGAGGCCTTAACCCCCCCTTAACATTGAATAGGGTCGAAATTATTTGCTGAAATGTGTTATCTCGTTGAAGCACGCTAAAATGGCATAGAAAAGTAAATAATTAAATGACTATCCATTTTTGAATACAATTAAAAATATAAACATTAAGTGACATACTTTAATTTATTTAAATCACTATGAGGTAGGCTGTTTGCTATGTCACTAATTCGTTATATTTTTTTTGTTCCATAATTGAGAGCAATTTATTAAGCCTTTCTTAACGACCGATTTCTAGTTAACATAACATTTTCTTTAGTTATATAATATTTAACTTTAATTGCATTTGAAGAACGAACTTGGATAGTTTGCATAATAACTACAGCAAAGTAAAAGTTTGAAACACTTGAAGCGTTTAAAATATTAATTTTAATTCAAAACGGCTACCTTCGTTCTTTTGTCTGTCAAAATAATGAAAGATTTAAATCATGTTTAAATTACAATGGGTATATACGGAATCATCATTAAATAAACTTAATTTAATGGTAAAGATGAATTAACAATACTGTAATGCGTAGTATATACATATAGTATGTAGGTACATAAAATAGGTAGATATCAGCCAAAAGGTACGAATAGTGAAGCCTATAAGATTTCTCAAAATATAGTTGTTATGAACATGACGCAACAATAATATAAAATAATTTGTTAGAATTCCAGAACATTGTGAATGATTTCTACAAACACATGGCTAAAACGACGAAAGAATTCGACAGTGTTATTGGAGATATGTTACCACGTACGTAAATATAATAAATTCGATAATCGCTCTGTGGGTTTTGCAAACTGTGTATCATGGAATTGAGAATTAAATTAACCTTGAACGGGCATATACCCTTATTTTACAATAATGGCTCAATACATAGATATATTTCAAATACGTGATAAATTGATAAATGTGTAAGACCTAATGTTCTTCCGAATACTTTTCTCATTGAATCCATCATCTATTCATGTATATGTAATGAGACTTGAAAAATACATTGTTTCATATAAATGAGCCTTTATTTTAATATAAAAATATTGGTAGCAAAAAGTAAGGGTGTATTTGTCGTAATTTTATATTAAAGCTTCCTGTTGTAGCTTCAATGGAGTTTTGACAATGGGTTGTCACAAAATTTACTTTAAAAAAACAGCATTCGTGTTTATTCGTCGGGATGATGTTGCTTTAATTATTGCTTACGAAATACGGGACACAAAAGTGGATGTGCAAATATTGTTAGTTTATTGGGAAATATTTATTTTTTCATTATTGTTTAACACCGGAAGCAGCATGAGTGCGGTGTATAAAATTTCACTACCTACATTCATAGATTTTTATTTTATAGGTACAATAACAGAATATAAACTTTAGTTTCAAACATCCGTAATACGGCATAAGACATGACATTTTAAATTTATATCCCAATTACACATTCTACACAGCATTCTTACAAACACATGAGAGACAATCATCATCGTCAGCTTATTAAACGTCCCCCACCGAGGGGCACAAGCCTACCCGTATAGGGTGATTAGGCCTTAGTCGTCCACGCGGGCCCAGTGCGGATTGGACGACTTCACACACAACCTTCGAATCTTTTCGCAGGCGTGCATGAAGGTTTCCTCACGATGTTTTCCTTCACCGTAAGAGCGTCGGATAACGTACATATATTTTCGAAAATTCGAAAACACATTGGTACGTGGCGGGATTTGAACCTCAGCCCTCCTGGTAGGAACGAGACAGTCCACACCATTGAGCCACCGACGCTCTGTCTGAGAGACAATATGATATGCTAATTTTAATATACATGGTAATACAGATTACTCTCTCACATAACTTCTCAATACATTATAAACCGTAATTCCTGTATGGAGTAACCTGTAATCCTCACTATGCAACTCTGAATGGGCAACTAATAGGAATTAAGTGTTCACAAATACATTTGCATTTTAAATAAATTCTTATAATGATAAACTGTAAAAATATTTGCCCATGGTGTATTTTAACATTTTATTACTTTTTCAATAACCAGTAAATGTGAGAGAATTGGTGCAAAAAGCAAATCTCAAGATAGACGTTTCGATGAAAAAGCTGACCGAGTGAATGCTTATAGAATATCAAGATAATCTAAGCTTGTACGTTTTTACACGACTTAGTCACATATTTTCACATAAATGCTCATACTAGATATATTACACAGTTTTTAGTATTTTTTGATAATAGAATATTATTTTATGAAATTAATTAGGCATACCAATATCATATACATTAATTCGAAATCAATTAGTTAAGGTCTTTTTACAAAATTGGGTAGAAGTAAGCTGAATTATATGTATATTTTTGTAATTATCTAAATATTACGTACACAATTTTAAATCCATTGCAACGTGGTTCTAAACATTATATTTAGCACTCGCTTAATCGTTAATTATATGTAGCAATGTGCTTTTAGTCTCTAGTTTTTGTTTTTAACTTTATTAGTTACTATTTAAGTTGTTAACTTAATCTCTTACTTATCTACATTCACTTATTGTAGGTAAAGCGGACTAGAGAACATTCGAAATTAAAAGTTGGTAAGTTGATAAATTGAAAACAGTTCAATACACTGGTAATGTCACTAACATCGCTTTTAGTATGATTGGCTGTAATTAATGCATTTTGTTTGAATGATAACAAAGTTGCGCTTATTTAATCATGTTATTCAATTTATTTGTATTATTTAAATATTTTTTATTTTTACATCGGTATGATTAATACATTTATAAATTATTTGCTAGTCCTTTGTGAGAAGTACATTATGCGTTCGAAACGTATTTTCATGATATTCGTAATTACTTACTTCAAATATAAAACACTATCGTCACTATAACACTTACAGTCACGTTTTTGCATATTTAGAAAAACTTTTCAATGTTAAAATAGTTTTCTAATGTGTCAAGTAGTTTAGGTTTCGTAGTCAATGGAAAAATTAATACTTAAAGATAACGGCACGATCCAAAAGTATTGTGTGCTTCAAGCTGTAATAATCATATTTGAAATCGCAGTTAAAACGAATTTTGACAACGCTAAAAAATAGTACTAAATAGTACCACAAGTCAAAAAAATAGTTCCACTTCAGTTTCGGATATATAGCTATAGGTTGGTGAGGATTACAGCTTGACGTTCAAGCTATAATCGGGTACTATTTTTTAGCGTTGTCAAAATTCGTTTTAATTGCGATTTCAAATATGAGGATTACAGCTTGAAGCACACAAAGTATTTGTAAAATATTTATTTGAATAAAGATAAGTTGTATTAAGTTTGAGTTTATGGAGTATTTAATTACGTTGATAGAAAATATATCTGACATCTGATTGAATAAAAATACAGTAGAATCCGGATATAAGACCTTCAAGGGACCGGCGATATTATGTCGTACTAACCGGACGGACGTATAAACGGATATTTAACATATGTATGTAATTATGTATTTTAATGCAAAGATTTGATTTCCTATTTAGGTAAGTAAAACATGTTGTAGGAATCAGTTACATATGTTTATTTTAATTATTCTTATATGTACACAAATGTAGTACATACCAAATTACATAAAAACGTAACGTAGGAAATCTGTATTTAGGTTATTTTGACAGACTTTTTTCGGTTGTAAGACTTCGGACGGCATTGTGAATTCGTGACATCATTGTTTTCATATTCATCATCAAAGTTAGTCTGAACAAATACATTAACGTTTTCGCAGCTTTCAGAGCTTCAGAGAATTGAACGGTGAAGCCGCGGGGAAAGTAGAGGGGCCGAGGTATTGGTCATTCTGTTACCTAAACTGAAACAAAACACGCGAGTCGTTTTAAACGGACGAATATCGTAAAAAATGGTCGCTATAAAGGGTTTGTCGCTCAAAACCGGAGTCGCACTAAACGTTACATTTCTCAGTAATTTTACTATAAACCGAACTCGAGTAAATAATATCGACGCTAAAAACGGTTAGTCGCTATAGCGACGTCGTATATAAATGAATTCTACTGTTATACTAAGAAAAGCATGCACTCTGCGTTATCTATGTTCGTAATCTCATGTTAAGACAATTATTTTTAACACTTACGAGATAAACACTATCGGTTGTCCTGTCTGTCTTTTAGGTGAGCTATTTGTATTATCAATCGTAGTGAAAATGACGTCACTCATGTTACTGATTAGTTTTTATTTATGCTTATCGTTTTGTTTCTTTCAAAAGTAACAAATTATAAAAGTAACATTAAAGTTATTAACACATGGGCTATCTATGTAGTTTACTTGCTATAGGCACATGCATGTGTAGTTTAAAAATATTTTTTTAACGTTTGTGCTTGCAAGGGGGAAGCAGGAGAGGGCAGTTATTTTTTTGTCTTTATTAGTACAACGTAAATATTTACAATAAGCATATATATTTTTTTAATCAAGTCGATATGGATTCAAAAGCTAAGATAATGCGACCAATATTGGGCCACTTTAATCGCCCTTTCATTTGCCATCGAGAGGTCCCGGAAACCAAACGAAGATGGATAGATCGGGCAAGACAGTAGGTGTAACATTGTCTGCGAGCACCACATTCACAAACTGCTTCTGGAATATCCCCGTCTTACACGATTTTGACAGCACCGGCCAGCACCTGTGACACCAGCCTTCAGTTTATTCAGAGATACGATTACAATTTGTTTCTTTGTGTAAAAGGACTTTTTGTTAAACAAGGGATGTCAGCATAATAAACACATTTATTTATTTATGGTACACAAACAGGATACAGTCTTTACATTAAAAGAAAACAGTTCACTAGTCAGGACTGTAGCCCAGAGACGGTGTACACAGCGTGATTATATTTAAAAAGAAAAACAGTACTAACAAACCTACTTAATTATTAGCTTTCCTAAGTCGTTCAGGCGGAAGATATGGCTTTTTTTATACCAAATAAAATTATCATTGAAGATGTCTATCTCCCCATCACCCATATTAGCATTACATGGGAGGACAATGTACTTTATCCATGTTGCACCCAGCACCACGACATATAATAATTATCAATTACATTTTTTAAAGTAATTTTATCAAAATATTTGATACTTTTAAAAATGGTTATTGTTTTAGTTTTTTATACATATATAACTACCAGAGTTTATTATGTATGTTTATTAGTATATAATTCGATTGAGCCCAATACCTAGCATTTAAAAGTAGATATTTATTTTTGTGAATTCCGTGAATAGCACACACGGTTGACAATTGTACTATTGAACTAAGGTAAAGATAAAACATGCTTTCTGCGAAACATTATCAGCAACTCATACCGGGTTCTTCAAATTCTGCTTGAATTATTCATTCGTCAAAATAAGAAGCGTCCATGCATTGAAACAAGCAATTAATATTAATACTAATTTATTTATTGAATACTAATTGATTTATTATACATACATTCAATCTGAATTAGCTAAACTTTTTACTGTTTTGTCTATAAATTTTGACTTGATGCAAAAATGCAGTTATTTCTCTTTGACTTAAATCCTATTTGACATGTAATTTATTTTTAATATTCACGCATGTTTTTTTTATTTCAGCCAGCCGTTTGGTAGCAGACGCCATTAACAGGAAGACCAACTAATAAATTCATCGCATTATGAAAATGGGTCGCGAAAGTACAAAATGTGGTTGTCCGCACCCGCTTTATAAGCTTTCTAGCACAACACAGGCCTTAAATTTATATAATTGACGTAATATTTTTAAATATAACATTGTTATATAATATCTACACATTGAAGATTTCTTCGAGGCCAAAAGTTTGAGAGTGCCCCTTTTACACACTAAGGCTATTCTAAAATAAGACTATCCCTTTCTTACACTATTCAAGTAAATTTCAACGCTTGAGTCTCGTTCTAGAATACAGGCCTAAGACTTAGCTAACAATATTTTTGGAAGTACAATAGAAATTAAATAGTTTGATGGCAAAACAGCAGTTATACAAAAAGTTAATTATGTGACATTGTATCTAGCATGAAACATGTCTTCATCACTATTCTTTAGAATATTTGACTGGGATGTCGAAGTGCTTAAATATGAGCAATGTCATATTCATAATTGGAAAGCACGAGTTTTATATTGAAAACTATGTATTATTTAAGTTGTTTTTTGTATAATCGTGACACTATATATTTTTTCTCTTTCCTATTTTTAAATTAATAAGTTAAATCTTCTTTTCGGTTGGTGATCTTGTAGAGATTAGAAATTAAGTGAATACAACTATTAGTTCTTTTTTTACTTCCCTATTTTAAGATCTCGTAGTGTAACAATGAATTTCTTGTTTTAATTCCAATCAAGGATTGCTCAAGGAATGTTAGCAACACTGTTATTTTTTTTTTCTTTTAGGGTTGAGTGAAGTCATGAACTAAGTTTAAGATGAAATATTTCTAAATATTGCCATATTCAAAATTACCGTATTCTTTCATGTTCTGGAATATGGAACTGTCAAAATGTATTTTTATATGAGTGTTGCCAGATATTGGAATGCATGCTTATCACGACAGTGTTGCCACGTTTTAGCTTTATATTTAGTAATGTTACCGATGTTATGTGCCTTTGATGATGTTTCGGCTGTCAGCATCAATTTTTGTATTGAATGGAATTGTCTTGTCATTTTTTCACGTAATAAAAAGGAATTCATTGTAACTAGGAGTTTCATTTGAACCTTATTTTTATATGTATATTTTTTGTCAAATAGAATGAAAATATTTAATAACTTAAGCTACGACGCCGAAACTAAAGTGGTACTATTTTTTTACTTGTGCGACTATTTCAGGACAATTTTTTGGCGTTGTTTTCATGATTTCAAATATGAGAAATATGAGCTTGAAGCACACAAATGAATACTGAGACTTCATTTACACAAATAACATAAAAGTGCAAGGCTTGTAAAACTTGTTTTACAAGCCTAAGCGATACCACTACCTAAGCGATTATGTAAAATATATTCCCCTCCTCCGGTTTTCCCATCCAGCCTTCTCCAATGCAACTATTTTTTAAACCAATTGAACCCAAAGGGAACTGGTCTAATAGTCAATGCAATTATAAGACCATTATTATCTATAAAATTTATTAAACTAATAATACACTATACAAACATTAATTAAGAAATATTTAGGCTGTTGCCTCTTTAGCTTTCTCTGCTTCCAATTCTTTCGCCAACCTCTGCCGTTCCGCGGCTCTGTTTCTCCACGCTGTCATGTAAGTGCGCGGGTGGATGGGGAAGAAGCCAGATAAACCTGTAAGAAGGTAAAAAGAATATTAAATAAATAAATATCCACTGACTTTCACAAAGCGCCATCTAGCCCAAGTTATGAGTGAAACCTGTATATGGGTAATAAACAATGAATGAACATGCTGATAAACATTATTTTTGTAAATACATACATATTATACATAGAGAATGCCCAGACCATTACAATCAGACATGTTCATGCACACAAATATTTGTACTGCGGAGGATCAACCGGGTACTTGGTGCAGCATCCGACGTCTCAACCATTACACCACATGGGTCATCAAATATTATACCTATAATAAGCTAGTAAAATGTAAAGCATAAAGCATTGTCGGGCTTACATCTGAGTCACTGTAAACTTTTATATAAGAAGTATATAAAGGATTGTCTAAATTAGCTACTGTTAGTTAATTAGCCTATGATAGTAACTGCTCATATTGGTTCATCATTATAAGCTCATTAAATGTCCCCACCAAGAGGCATGAGCCTACCAGTAAAGGATGTATAGCTTTAATCGTCTATGCGGGCCCAGAGTGGATTGGCCGACATTAACAGATTTCAATTGCTCACTAGGCTTTCAACAATGATATTCTGTACATATAAAGCCAGATACATCATCCATGCCTCAAAAACGAACCGCCGTACAGAGTACAGTTTGTACTCTTTTGTTTAGGTAAATGTATGCTTATTCAAAATATGTGTATTTGTCACTGCATTCGGAACACTAACTTCTATCCACTTCTTTATGTAACTTGAAGAATCTTCAATAAATAAACAAGACTGAAATATCACACACAGCAAGAGTAAGATTATTGAAGTTGAAGGTTATATAAATGATAAAAAACTCATGGACATGTTGATTTCCACGCCTGCACTACTTTTGTTTTTTTTTTGTTGTCATCTATTTAAATTTATAAAATACTTAACTGCTTAATAGTACTTTTGTAGATTATTATATTTTACCAATAATACGAAAAAATTGAAAATATAATTTGCTTTATATAATTATTTGATTACAAATGAATCTGTATCAACACAATTTTTGAAAAGAGTAACTACTGAGTTTTGCTGGTTCTTCTCAGTGGAAAACTACCTCGCCGAACCAGTGGTAGCTTCATTGACATTCATAATGTTCTTTTAGGACCTAAACTGAATAAACACTTTCATTTCATTTTCATTTAAGGGACCATTGCGCCATAAGCTATCAAAATGGTAGTCCTTTAACTAGAACTATGCTAAACACAAAAAGTTATTTCAGAGCAATGGTGGTTAAATGAATATAAGCCTAAGGAAGAGTAGACCAAAGGCTTAAAATGTCTTCTATAGGATGAGTACAAGCTCAATACACTTTTAGCCCACCAAATGACCATTGCTTTAGTTGCTTTAGTGTTTGCTTACAAAATATGCTATCTGCTATTTATTGCTTGCCTTTATTGCTGCTACTAAAGATATCAAAATCCATTTAATCAGATTAGGCTTATAAAAAGTACTTATGAATGTCAAAAAGAACACAAAATATACATTAAAAAACTAAAGAAAGCATAAAAATGAATTTTGATACATGGACAAAAGGGCTTCAGCATTTTGGCCTGTTGAGAAAGAAGATCCAAGAAAACTCAACAGTATAGCCTTTTTTAAACAATGATTTTAATGTACAGATATTTTATAAACACTGAAGTAGCTGAGCAGTTCAAGGCCATGGATTTTTATCACATAAATATTCCTCGATAGTATATGTTTCTAGTTGTAAAAAAATATACATGCAGATAAATTACTGAATACTATAACAACATGTGGATAAGTCCCACTGTGTTATCTGATCACTTACCAAATAACTCGGCCACAGGAGTGCTGACATGAGCACCTTTACCAAGCCAATATTTTATTCTTTCCAAATTAAGAGCAACTAGTTTTTCATTGTTAATGTTTGGCATTGGGTCAAAAGAGCCCAGTTGTTCAATCACTGGCTGGCTATTCAACCTTTTTCTCTGGAAATAGTAAAAGAAAATAATATAAATCTTAAAAAGTATTTCTTTTTACACCAAAAATATGGCTCTCCAGAACCACTACAAAGACTTTTTTCCTCATTATTTGATAAAAGAGGGCAACCAGTCTTGCATGGTAAAACAGACATACAAGTGTTTTTTATAAGACTCTTATAATGACTTTAAATATATTTCCCCTTTTTCGTGTGAACTTGTTAACTGTTAAAAATGGTTAACTATTTTTATGAGTTTTCATTTGTCTAAATTTTGTGAATATATTTTTAAAACTTATGTATAAATTACAACTGGAAATTCGAACACCTAAAAATGATAATTAATGATTAACAATATTCTTGAGCATTTATAGCTAAAGGTACATTTTTGAAGTAAAAGTAGAAACTTACGTGAGTGACGGATATATGGTAAAACGGCCTATTGGTACATCCTTGACGAATTAAACGTATCGATTTTGCTGCTCTGGCAAAATATCTGCCAGTGCCACTGGCAGGGGGTAGAGACATTTTTATTTTATTTCAATGTTTTAGAATTCAACACAATTGACTTAAAAATATAACCTAACTTTTTGACAGTCTCCTTTTTTTTTAAGTATTTTTCAAAGTAGAGCAAAGAAGTTATAGAACATTCAGCCTCAAACATTTTGTTTATAAAACATCTTATTTCCTTAACAAGTAAAATAATTATTATAAACTTGTACGTAGATCCGACTCGAAATAGTCAGGAAAAATAATCAGTCCAAATGCGCCTTGGGATCGATTTATTTTGAATTATTGATATCAAACTACTGTACCAGTTGCTGGGTTATGGATCGAGACATGGGCTGCTAACTGAGATGTCGTGACTGTTCAAAGTTTTCTACTGGCACTGGTTCCAATACAATTATCAAATAGGTACTTACAATTTTCGTCTTATCAGTTATGTTATAAGTAGTAGAAGGATGAGACATTATCATCATCCACAACGTCCCGCTGCAGGGACAAGGCCGTCCCACACAGCATAGCCATGGGTAGAGTGTTAACGGCTACTATCTTAAGATAATAGCCGGGACGTAAGTCCACGCATATTACTCATATTACAGCCGTCGGGCTTAACAAGGCCCTCCGAAGTAAGGAATCATCTTTATTTTCGGACAATCAGGTGATTCAGCTTACAATGTCCTAACCAAACTGACAAATAACCCACAAAACGACATTAACAATGCAGTCTTCTAGCGGGATTCATACCTGCTACCCACTGATCATAAAATAGTTTTAACCAACGCTGATTGCTGACTGAAGTGAGGGCGCCATTGAGAGTCTGAGACCCCTGCCGCCGACTGAATAAGTACTTAATGAAATCCTTCAAAACAACAAAGCATATTTTTAATGCTTACTTGAATATATCACTTAGTTAAATAAATAAATATCCACTGACACAGCGCCATCTAACGCCATATTAAGGCGACAATATGAGGCTAGATGGCGCTGTGTATATTAAGCGACGATCTTGTAGTTAGGGTACTTAACAACTGATAAACATGCATAAATACTTTTTTTTTGTAAATACATACATATTATACATAGAAACACCCAGACCATTTCAAACAGACATGTTCGTGCACATAAATGTTTGTAATGCCCGGAATTCGAACTCGGATCCTTGGTGTCTCTTTCGTAGCTACCAGCGGCTTCACTCGCGTTAAATTTTGGATGACACGTTTCCCCTTTTCTGGTTAAGAAAACAGAATATTATTTTACGCTGCTATAAAAATGATAATAGCCCTTAGTGTGTGAAATTTATTTGGAATTTTTCGTAGTTTTCAAGGTAGGAAGCCAAAAAATTATGGAATGCGATATAATATTATTCGGCCCAATCTCCCCATGTCTATGTTGTATGGGAAGTATTGGGAAGGCCTTTTACCTGCTGTGGGACTATTTAGTTAGACGAATGAGGATTCACCGTGGAATGAAATGGCGCTGTGTGAAAAAGTCTATGCAAAGGGCTTTTGTAGGTACTTTGTGTAGTAAGCAACAGATATTTAAATTTATGATAAACATACATATATCTATTAAAAGCACATAGAAACAACGAATACAAACACACGTGCCCATACACTCAACATATATAGGCACTGCCTGAGGTTTGATTATGGAATCCTCGGTTTAGTTACGACTTGCATTACATCGGTCGTCTAAAATTACATTAAATCCAAAATTGATTCAAAGATTATTCAATAAACGTAGATATGACGTGATTACTCAGTAAGGCTGTAGCGGGCGTTAACTTTATTGCTACGTCGTAGCGAGCTACGAGGATCGTAGCAGAAACGCCCTTCAAACTCGCTGAACACTACATGAATTTGCACTTTTCATTGCAACAAAAATATATTTTAAAAATATAACTGTTTCTCATGTTGCATTTCAATAGTCTATCTCGATTAAGTATCGATAGCATAAATATTCATCATCATCACGGCCCACTGCAGGACACAGCATTCCCGCACTCTATAGGCATGGAGAGATAAACCTGTAACTCACCACGCGTTTTGACGTTAATTTTTTTTTGTTACGAAGTGACCAGGACGGTCAGGACGCTCACCTGATTGTAAGTGATACGCCTGAGCAGAGGAGCATTGAAGAAGACCAACAACTGATATATCCCTATTATTCTCCATCAATGCCGCTGCGCCTGTCACCCGAGACAACAGAAGTTAAGTCTTTTATACCCGGTAATTTCGCTAGATACAGTACCCTCATCCCGAAGTTAGATGATAAAGTGCGTAACACTCATATTTCACGGGACAGTGCCAGATGCACAGCGGTGGTACCTACCTCTCATGACTCAGTATCGGTCTACCACCTAGTACCTAAATTAAATGATTACCTAACCAACAATCCAGAGTATCGGCACTTTTGCTGCTGACTGATTGCCAAAACTGACGATTCTATCGACAGTATTGACAATAACGATAAACAAAAAAAAAAAAAATTCATTTATTCAGATTAGACTTACAAAAAGCACTTATGAACGTCAAAAAGAATACAAAAATACAATAAAAAATACATTTAAAATACAAAGTAAAGCACAATAATGAATTTTGATACTTGGAAAAAAGCGCTTCGGCGTTTTGGCCTGTTGAGAAAGGAGCACCCAAGAAAATTCAACAGTACAGCCTTTTTTAAACAATGATTTTAATGTACAGATATTTTACAAACACTGAAGTAGCTGAGCAGTTTAAGACCATGGATTTTTATCACATAAATATTCGTCAATAGTATAGTACCTTTTTTTAGATAGGTGGTTTTTTATTCTAGCTTTAAACATGTGTAAAGGTAACTCGACAATATTTTGCGGTACCTTATTGAAAAGCTTTATACATCATCCTATAAAAGATTTACCTACTTTATGTAGTCTCAAGTCTGGAACAGCAAGTTTGTTTCTATTCCTAGTATTAAAATTGTGTGAGTCACAATTTTTTTAAAGGCATGATAGTATTTACGGAATAAATTATTTTTTTATAAAAATAGGCATAATTACAGTATTGAATATCATCTTTTTTCAAGATCAATTATCGATAATAAAACTATCTATAGTTCGGCAACACGGACTGTCGCGGATTAATGGACTATGCGAAGATAGTTCTTAAAGAAAAGAAACAAAACTATAACAATATATAACATATATTATAGTTTTGTTTCTTTTCTTATGCCGCACCCAATTTAATTTTTCTGCTTGACCCGAATGTAAACTGGTAGATAATGCCTCTAGGCATTAAGTTCGCCTTTGTGCTGTTGTATTTGGTGCATAAAGAATAAATAAATAAATAGTTGTAGTAGTAACACTTAATATACTAATTAAGTTGTAAAAAATTACACAACGAGCTTGGGCGTTCCAGAGTGGGAATCGAACCTCGGCTTAGGGCGTTGCGGGGAGGGCTAGTATATGTTTCGGGAGAAAAGCAGCCCAGCACACGCCGGTATCGTTTGCCTTACTATGAAATAAAAAAACAGTCCCTGTCCACTGCTGGACATAATGTCTAGGCATTTGATCTAGTGCGGTATGATATTCTGTGGAATAAGCTACGTGATGCTCGGGTTCCCGGAGAGGTTGTTTCTCTTTTTGAGTTTTTGGTACAATAATCAAGAAAATTGTGTGAGGTGGAATGACGAGCTGTCGGAACCATATAGGCTGGAGTGCGGGGTGAGGCAGGGAGGTTTGACCTCTCCTCGGCTCTTTAACTTATACATAATGACTAATTCAAACACTGAGTAGTGAGAGTGTAGGATGTTACATAGAAG
The DNA here is from genome assembly GCA_019425675.1 of Leucinodes orbonalis. NCBI lineage: Eukaryota > Metazoa > Arthropoda > Insecta > Lepidoptera > Crambidae > Leucinodes > Leucinodes orbonalis. The sequence continues at coordinate 50,797 of PQWD01004895.1, read as the reverse complement.
GCATTTGTATGAATAACTTGTGTTATGCTGATGACATGGTCTGCTGGCTCCGTCAGTAAACGCGATCCGTAGGTTGTTGAAAATTGCGAAAATATGCATTGGCGCATGGTCTTGTCTATAATATAAAAAAAGAGCGAGTATTTTTTTCCAGACGAAAGTAAAACTATCTGAAACCTACCACCTATCAACCTGTGCGGGAAACCTCTGAGCAGAACAAGAAAGTTCAAGTACCTAGGGCATGTCGTTTCTGAAAACTTGTGTGATGACAAAGATTTAGAGAGGGAACGCAGGGCACTAGCAGTAAGGGGTAATATGTTGGCACGCAGGTTTGCTCGCTGCTCACAGGACGCAAAGGTAACACTGTTTAAAGCATATTGTCAGTCGTTTTATTCGAGTAGCTTGTGGACCAACTATACTAAAAGACATACAATGCCTGCGTGTTCAATATAATAATATTTTCAGGATGCTATTGGGGTTGCCTCGTTTTTGTAGTGCGTCTACAATGTTTGCGCAAGCACGCACAGATGATTTTACGCCATTATGCGCAAAAAAGCGGCATCGCTACTTACCAGAGTGCGTGGCAGTCCTAATAGCTTGTTGAGAGTAATAGCGGAGAGGTTTGACTCATGCTTTATGCGACACTGGGTGGGTTTGTTAAAATGAGTTGTAATTTATGTACCCAGAAATGTAATTATTATTAAGTGATATTAATATACATAAAAAAAATTGTTACTAATTGTTATTGTTATTTTTATTTTAATAAGAAAAAAAAATTGTACTAATTCCTGTGGCCATAATTATGCTGTCTGAATAAATAAATTATTATTAATTATAAGTACCTGAACCGTCTTACTTTCCGACCTGTATTTTATTATTCATTCCACCTTAAAGAGAGTTAAGGTACTATTAGTAATCTATGACGTGAAATCGTCTCTTCGATTACCAACCTACTCGTATAAGGTATATTTTATGATTAAATTTAAATACGCACTTGTAATAATAAAATATTTTATTATTACAATAATTGCACCTTTGTTTTATTTAGCAGACTGCTTGGTAAACTAGAATAAGCTTGCCTCCTCATCCTAAACGTTTTTAAAATCGCCTTGTGCATTGTTTTTTCATTACGCGCGTCATGATAGTACCAGGGGCGCATATATCGTTGGGAGTGCCGAACTCATTCGCGCAGCAGCGCCACCTACGTACAGTGTAATGCTTTACGAGCCGCACACTGTAGCTGTAGCGATTGTCCGCTTTTCATTCATCGTCTGTGCTGGTAATAGGGACGTGCCGTGCCGGGGAAAGCGGTTATCGATAGATGATCTTATTAAATCAAATAGGTCGAGTTTTCCTACTCTACGTGATTGCATTAGCTTGATCTTGATATGAACGAAACGATATGGATACGAATATTACGATACGAAAATATTTATTTCAGGCCTATAATCTTAAAAAAACAATAAACTCACTACATGAATATGTTTCACTGCCGAGAACTGGCTTTCCCAATCGACACGCTTTTGGAGAAATTGGTCCTTAACCCACTACTCGGCGGTACTAATGGCGAGCGTATGACCACCACCCTAAGACAATAGCCAAGGCTAACTTATAGTGCTCTACAATTATCGAACTTCTTCGTTAGTCACTACGTCATTAAGCTTGAATTTAAAGTATTCAGTTTTAAGATTAATTAAAAGTAATTATAATTTGTCAAACCTTTTTACTTCTTCCGTCTCTGGTAAAAAATATAAATGCTAGATTTAGAGCATAGGCTCTACTATAGATAGCAATATATAAAGGTTTATATCAGTTCCGTCTATATCTCAGAATCAGATCTATATTGACAAAAATTCTGTCTGGAATAAAAACAATACATTAGTACAGAAGTATTTTATGTTACCATGCATAATGATATACTTAAAAGAGGTTTAAACAGTTAGGTACCTAGGTTAAGGAGTGGACTGCAACAGGTTGAAAAGAGAGAGAGATAGAGGTTTAACCGGATAAAAATTAATGGAGTATCGGGACTGAATCAAAATACTAGACTTACATTTTGTGATAAAGTTTCTTTGTTATTTGCCACACGAAAAGTAAACTATCGACACATAACACACATCACTATGCTCTTCCCGATCACTACCAGCGTCTCTGACCGACATAACTCGACCTTACTATAGACAGAGACAGTCATATCCGGACTAATAGAGTGTGACAAAGACAACCAATACAACTAGGTCACGGGATAAGTGGCGTCTTGTAGCTCCCGCTTGAATCAAGCGCTTTCCGCTGAAAGATTCAAAAGCAAGGAATCGGTTGCTGAAAAATTGTCTATAAATAGTTACCAGCCTATTTGGAGACCTCGTAATTAAGGACGGTTATAGACATTTTTATAGGTTTTTTTACTTGGATAAGGGTTGCGGATGGGTATTTTATGTTTTCTGGCTATTTTCATTTTGGGAACTATAAAATAAGCTTTGATGTCATTTACATTGAGAAACATGGTAAGAACGTGATGAATTGTTTATTGATGTTTGATGGCAATTCTGTTACTCTTATATACACAATCTAATCCATAATATGTTAAAACCAAAACCCTAATTTATTCTACCATTAATTTTAAGTCAATTAAGAAAAAAGTTTCTTTTGTATATGATCAATGACTTGCGTGGATAAATTATGTCGCAAATAACAGATGTTCTATTGTCTTTCTGTGTCAAATCCTAAAGCTGCTAGAAGTATGAATCTAAAACGTCTAAAAAAAAAGAACAATACCTACGAATTATTTTAGATGCTTAACTACTTGTATATAATTTACGAGTATATCGATAACCACACAACTCGATAAACTGGTTAATTTTATGACTGAGAGGTTCTAACTTCAACTTCCAAAATCGGTCTTGTAGTGCCTACTGCAAGACCGATATTAGAGGTAGTATTCGGTTTGGGCCCTATTCGCCCCCGGGATAATGATTGTGGTCGGGTAAGATTTACTTAGTTTTTAGTTTAGTTACTTAATTTGGTCCTCTCGCAGTTCCTATGGAAGCAGGAAAATTGACAGTCCTTAAGGCGCCCGTTGAGTCCAATATTTGCTTAGGTGTATACGCTCAAACGTAAAACGGTACTAGGTATGCTTGCACTGTCTCCCAGGTGGAGACGGTAAAAGTAATAATAAGAAGGATATATTGCACTGCGATATGGGAGGTCTAGTGTACGGCGTATTGTGCGATGATTATACAAAGTGTATCTGTTTATTAAATTAGGGGCCAAACTCGTAACATGTTAAATAAGGATTCAAAATAAGACTTGAAAGAGTGAAACTGGTAGAGTATGCAGATGACTTTGTGTTCTATTGATTAATTATATATCTTATTGTATTTTAATAACGTTGAGTATTTTATTAATTTGTGTTCTATCATACAAAACAATTCGACGAAAGAAATAAATTACCGGGTATAAGAGACCTAACATCTGTTGTTTCGGGTGACGGGCGCAGTGTGGCATTGATAGAGTTTAATAACTGTTTATCAGTTTTTACTCTGTCATGTTCAGGCATGTCACTTACCATTAGGTGAGCGACCTGACCGTCCTGTACTTTTAAACCTAAAACAATTCTAAGTGTAGACTGACCTGATTACCATTACGTTGAAGACTCTAGCAGTATAATGGTGCATTGATATTGATCAGGGTGCTATAAAATTAAACTCTACATTACTGAATTCAAACAAATCCATAGCATACACCCCGTCTAGCCACACCATTCAATCCCGTATTCCGAAAAATCGTTTCCGCCCCGTCCAGCGTTCCCTCACCGTTGCAGCGCTGCAGCGGCTGAGCGTGTAGCGCGCATGCGGCTCCGGGCGATCGATGCGTCGCTCCGGCCCGCTCAGTGCTCGCGTGCCCGCAGCGGAGCGTGCCACCATGCGTCCGCAGTGAAAGCCTCAAGCTGTATCTCCGGGAGTACGCGGGCGAGGAGGAGCGGCCTCCGTGCCGCGAGGACTGGCGGCGGCAGGAGTGGGGCGGCGCGAGGAGCCGCCTGCCGCAGGTGGACCGCAGCCCGTCCCGCCGCAGCCCGTACCTGGCGCGCGATGACGAGCCGTCGCCGGCGCCCGACGAGCGCGGCCGCTCGGCCTCCGCCGGCGCCCACCACCGCGCGCGCCCCCGACCCCTCCGCTACCAGTCCCTCGAGCGGGACTACGACCGCTCCTACGCACCGCCGCCGCCGCCCGAAGATGAGTACTACAGGCGCGAACCGCCGCCACTCTTCCTCGGCGAGCTGCAGTCGCAGAACTCGGACCTGCAGCGGGAGCTTGGCAACCTTAAGAAGGAACTGGAACTGACCAACCAGAAGCTGGGCTCCAGTATGCACAGCATAAAGACCTTTTGGAGCCCGGAGCTGAAGAAGGAGAGGGCGCTGCGGAAGGAGGAGAGCGCGAAGTACAGCCTGATAAATGACCAACTTAAGCTGCTCAATCAGGAGAATCAAGTAAGTCTTTGGCTTAAGGGAATGCTTAATTAGCACCTTTCATTTTAAATAAACTAAGAAGGTTATTTTTTAAGTAAACCATATTTAAAATTATTTCGAAAAATACCAAAGTATTGATTATTTATTTAAGTAACAAACTTTTGAATTTATATCTACTTAAGTTGTTAGATTTATTCGATAATAAATGACTTGATAAATGAAAAAGATGTTAAAGGTTTTTTAAATTCCCATTAAGTACTATTATTATTTTTGAATATACATTCGAATATTAGCAAACATAATAAATTAGCTCCTCAATTTAGTAGATAAAAGAACATTGATCAAAATTAATAGTATGGGTTATTCTGGGTTCCTTATAGCCTATCTCTTTCACGTGTACCTACCAAACGAATATAACTTATTCACAACTATAAGTAATTAGATTTCATATAAATCGTATGAGCTCCAAAGTTTAATCTATTGTTGACCAATTATACTCGTACGGCTACGTCCCAATTTAAAAATGAAACAATTCTTTCGAGATGTAGAAATAAGGATCATGATCATCATCAGCCTATAACGGCTGCAGGGCACAGGCTTTCTCGCACAACATAATATCTATGTATAGAGAATATATAGAGCGTCGGTGGCTCAGTGGTGTGGACTGTCGCTTCCTACCGGGAGGGCTGAGGTTCAAATCCCGACACGTACCAATGTATTTTCGAATTTTCGAAAAATATATGTTCGTTATCCGACGCTCTTACGGTGAAGGAAAACATCGTGAGGAAACCTTCATGCACGCCTGCGAAGAGATTCGAAGGTTGTGTGTGAAGTCGTCCAATCCGCACTGGGCCCGCGTGGACGACTAAGGCCTAATCACCCTATACGGGTAGGCTCGTGCCCCTCGGTGGGGACGTTTAATGAGCTGATGATGATGATGATGATGATAATATCTATGAGGGGATTGGGTCGTAACCCACCACGCGGGCTCAATGCGGATTGGTGGGTATTATCGACTACCACCCAAAATTGTTATCGGAATCGATGCCTTAACGTAGACAACGTGCCACTGAACATCCTTACTTAAAAAGTAATACCTTTGTTCTTAAAGTTTCAAAATTGTGTTACGGAAGGGTTGGATGGCATAGGGGCTATAAGTTCGAGTTTAGCAAATCGATCAAAGGATAGAAAAAGTCGATCAACGGAAATATGACCAAAATATCTAGTCTCGTGCGTCGGAAGGCACATTATCAATCAATCAATCAAATCAAAAACGTTTATTTCAGGCCGGTAAGCCCATATAAAAAGTTAGTTATCCCATTAAAACTGCCCCAAGTTAGCCATTTTGAATGGGAGGCCTGTGTCCTACAGTGGAACAGAATAGGCTGGTTGATTCACTGATTACGTTACGTATTTTGGTATCGTTTGGTATATGGTGAGGCCTTAAAGTGACTGACGTAATTGTCTTTAATTACTTAATTACGGCAACTGTTGAGACGAATGCGTTACCTTGTTCATTTGTAAGCTTGTATACGATTTTGGCCAGTTTTGATGGATTGACGTTGCATTTCAAAGCATGAAGAGATTCGAGGTAATATTTTTTCGCCACCTATCCATTGACAAACACTGCGATTGTTACAAAGTCGCCCTAGCCCCAATAACTTTTTTTTTACGAATGATGGTGAATGAAAAATCCTTTGTTTTTTCTCTTCCTTTTGCATTTATCTGCTGGGTGGTAATTGCGGGAAAAGCAATACCATTTTTTTTTTGTGTAGGAAGTGTGGCTTCCAAACAAAATACCAATACGCGAATATAGTTCTGGCATAACTCCCAATTGTATTAAGGCAATGAGATATTTACTAAGCAAGGCACCTGCATACAAAGGAAAAAATATAAAATGTATTGGAATTTTTCATCTCAATCAAAAAGTAACTTAACAGTATAAAACAAGCGAAAATATGATCCTTGGCTTCTCTAATTCTATGTTGTTTGGTAATGGAAATTATTTTGAGTAAATGATAAGATAAATAAGTAAGTGAAACAACCAAACTCAGAAATTAATTTATTCCAATCCACAGTTTTAGTCAAGTCTACAATTAGCTTTCACAATCTATCTCAATGCTTTAACATCACAAAATCACAGTTTCCATTTTTATAACCGGTATATTCCCTCCTAATCACATTCTGACGTTTTTTTTAAATCTAGTTTTTGGTTTATCTTTGGCCAGTATAAAATAATATAAATCTGTAGAGATATAACTTAAATGCTGTCATCTGACATCTTGTCGTTTTCGAACCGTAAACTTTCAATACTATATAAGAAAAAAAACTGTATCGATCTATATTTGTGATATTTGGACCTTACTTTTCACTAACGATTCTTATGTAACAGTTGCAATTTAAAAGTTACACCCCTTTAAATTTTTACGGTGTTTTCCGCGTCCGCGTGTATCTCAAAACAAAGCATTAGTACGAGTACCTATACTAACGCCACTATTTTTTTTCCTGACTGATCCTGAAAAGGTCCAACTAACAACCTACTTCTGGCATTATTAGCCCAGCTTAGTAGAATCAATCAAACCAATATGATTATAAATTAAAATTAAAGAAGAATGCTGAGATAATCTTTATACCAATTATAATTATGGTTTCAATTCAAGCAACGAGATTTCAATGAAACGTTCCAATCGTTATTGGATTTCAGAAAATGTTACCAAAGAAATAATCTTGAAATCTTTGTGCTTCGTTCCACGTGTTCTCGTCAATTATATGGAAAAGGAATTTCATTGTAAGTATCCTTATAAAATGAGACCAAGTCAATTTATACTTTAAAAGTTAATTACACAAACCTGAGGGATTACCGCAATCTCTTAAAACAGTATTGTTATAATGATACGTCAGCATTTTTGTACCAGAAAAGACGAATTATATTATTGTAACACTGTTTTAAGAGATGGCGGTAACCCCCTGTACTTTTACTCAATTTATAATGAACTTCTTTTAAGTAGGAAAAGATGTCTTTGCATTTTTCATTGATTTTTTTATTACTGAGTACAAATTCAGTTATTTTGCGGATATCGATTCTTAATTGATATTTACGAACGGAACCTCGTTTCCAGTTTTATTCCGGTGTTTTTACATAATCCACGCAGTGCAGACAATCTAACGTACGTAACATCTCTATGGGGACATATAATGAGCTGGCAATGATTGGTAATTTGGTTTATCCAATGAAAAAGCCAATCAATTCAATTAAATGATTACGAATTTTTTTGCAGATTTTTTTAAAGTATATATTTTTATGTATTTTCTATATTTATTACCCTTCCCCGTGCAGAAGTTTATCGCGATCAATTTTTGTATTCGGTAGCTTAATGAACATCTGATATAGTAAAGGTTTCAAGATTAGCGAAGTGTTCATTATATTTCGCTTTGCTTGACATTCCAAACCCATCTTGATAATCTGCGGTATGCATTCTAAGAATGGATGTTGGTAGGTACTTTGTTATTCTTTTTCTACGAATGTACAATCAGTTGATTGTAGTCGTAATTGTATTAATTAGTGAATTAGGTTCAGTTTAGGGCAGAGGCTTTCTAACATCCTTTTAATAGCCTGCTGAATGAGCAGACCTGTGTCCTGCAATGGGTAATTAGGCCGTTCGATTGATAAGAGATATGTCATCTTCATCATCAGATCATTATACGTCCCCTTCGAGGGGCACGAGCTTACCCGTATAGGGTGGATTGACGTCCACGTGGGCCCAGTGCGGATTAGCCGACTTCACGCACAACTTTTGAATCTCTTCGGAGGCGTGCGCAGGTTTTCTCATGATGTTATTCTTCACCGTAAGAGCGTCGGATAATGTACGTTATAATTCAAAAAATCGAAATGGCATTGTAACGTGGCGGGAATTGAATCTGCGTCCTCCCGATAAGGGAGGCTACAGTCCACATCAATGAGTCACCGACGCTCTAAATTACTTATCATTCTGTAAAAAAATGTATTTTTCAACTCAGAGGCGTACACTCCATATATGCAATTGAGCAGTGCATACCCTGTGCGTCCAGACAACCCGGAAAATCGCCAACATATTCAATGATTCCTACTCATTTGCCCATTTCCCATTTACAGATTTGAAACCATAGGCGATCTGCTGTCATCAACAGCACTCAATTCGACAAAAATGTGAATATTTTATTGTTTTAGCGATTAGTGTCACTCACTTTGCATACCCTACACGTCACTGTTCCAACTCCTTAGCCAGTATCCACAACGATCCGTTTCACAATTGCCGACAATCCAATCTGTAGAACGTTTATCGATCCGGCAGTGAACCAATCTTTCGAAACATCTGCGGGCGACAGACGCTCTGATATCGGATCTAGTACAGCGAACCACATTTGCCATCCCTTACGTAAAGTTGTCAGCTGTTATTCCTGAGAGAAGTTCTAGATACCTATAGCTCGCTGGACCAGCAAGTATGTCGCAGAACCGATGGCTGTTGGAGCAGATGAGTTCTGGAGTGGAGACCGCGTCTCGGCAAGCGTAGCGTAGGACGCCCTCCGGCCCGATGGACCGATGACTTGCGAAAGGCCGCTGGTGGTGGCTGGATAGGGAAACCGGATGGCCGGGATATATGTCACAAAATTGGAGTGACCTTTGTCCAGCAATGGACTGCGATAGATTGACGAAAATGACATGTTTGCAAAAACAATACATCCGTTTGACCGTCAAAACGTTTCTTAATAATAAGTTATCTTAACTACGAAACAATCTAGATTTTTAACTTTATTTACCTATTCTTTCGAACTTTGATAACACGATAGTCAAATATGCATAAAAGTAACTATCACTTTAACAGATACATCTTGTATTTTCTTAACAAAAAGTTTGTCTACAAATCCGAAATGCACTTCCATAGATAAGGAATCAAATCAACGTTAATCGACACGAAAGGATATTCCTTTCAGGGACAACGTTGTGTAATTCTATTTACGGAGATTTCTTCAGTATTCTTGATGTTATGCTTCCCAGCTGACCACGAATTATCCTATTTTCGATGTGGAATATGATCACGAATAAAGTGTTTAAAGATGAACCTACTTTCATTGGTGGTTTTTCATTCATTTTCTTTGGTGGTAGTTGTGCTAAGTAGTCCTTTCTGGCACGACCACATAAGATTTTATAAATTTTCAGAAACTTTAAACTGATCATATAAGTACCTAAAGGTACTGCATATTTTAATATTCCCATAATTCCGTTACCCGTTTTCTTGGTATCAAATTTTCGATTTGGAGCTACTAAAGTTAGAGTGATATAAAATCATATTTAATCTTACAAACCCAGATCTTTACCACATCACAGACAGTTAAAAGGCAATATAGAAGCGCTATCTAACTAGCTTGTTGATAGAAGAGCCATAGATGAGCGGATATTTTTTTAAATATGTTCTCTGGTCTCGATACAAAGTGTACTTGAGTTGAGTTTAAAACCCATCCGTATTCAATGACCCATTTCAACTTTAGTAGCGGCTAAGTGACTAGATAAAGTAGCTGACATAGTGCTAACGACAAATGATATTTCCCTCGTAGATATGGTAATTTTATTAGGCACTAAAGCATTAATTTGAATGATCTTTTGCGACTTGATGATAGTGCTGTTTTTGTCTATGGTTCCACAGATAAAAATAAACATTTATTCAATTTGAAATAGATCTCTCTCTCTTCTCTCTCTCTCTTCAACCTATTGCAGTCCACTGCTGGACATAGGTCTCATTTGATACTAATTCGCATTGTGTTCGCGTGATGGGTTACTGCCCAAACTCCCCATGGTCATGCTGTGTAGGTGGGCCTGCCTCTTCAGTAGTAAACCTTATTGATACGTATTGCTATTAAACATCTAACATTTATTCACTCACCCTACTATTATTAGAAACCCCATTATCATTTTAAAAGGTCTATCCGTTAATACCCAACATGGGTGAAAACAAAATTTAGTTTCAATTTAATTAAAGTATTAGCAGTAACCCCAAAATATTATTTTCTTATTAAAACTTAATACGGCTCCTATAATTCATACACCTACAAAGTTAAGTACCTATAGTTTTTATATTTTCGGAGAGAAGAGGGTATGAAATTCAGACGGACAGACAGACAGACATATAAGGGTTCCGTTTTTGGCAATTGGCCTGAAAGCTTAACCCTAAAAGCTTTAGTAGGTTATTCAACCAAACTTTGGTGATGGTGTCTATCAAATTTATTTACAAGTAAACGCAAAGTAGTATATTTATAGAATATGATAAAAATAAGTGGCATACAACAGTGAAAAGAACCACTTAGAATTATGAAACAGTTATTGTTGAACCCACGATTCTACTCCAGATGTGCTGTATATTTAGAACAATGACTTCACTTATCAAATGATTGTTTCGAAATTGCTCTGGATTTGCCTTTGTTAAATGTTTAAGATATATTCAGATATGTTCTGAAGTCATACTTTATTCATAATATACGACGAGCCATGTAATGTAACGACGTCGGCTACTACAAGGGCTCTCTCCAAGGGATCCCCGGGGAGTACAAACATTTGTGGGCATGAATATGTCTGTTTGTATTGATTTCGGTGTTTTTTATATATAATATGTATGTAATTATATCAAAATGTATATAAGTATTTTTATCAGTTGTTTAGTACCCGCAATACAAGCTTTACACTTAACTTGGGGCTAAATGACGTTGCGTGCATGTCAGTGGATGTTTATTTATTTCATCACAGCTCATATACATCTTCTCGAGAGGCACGAGCCACCGTACAGGCATACAAAATTCGAAAACACATTGGTACGTGGCGGGATCTGAAAAATGAAAAAATCTTTATTTCTATAAATTGCAGGTTGTACAATAATACAGAGGTTGACTTACTCCTATTAAGCGTGGAATCGCTTGTCCCAGGAGTAATCGCTCTCCCATAACATTTCATGAGTGTACATTTATGGTTTGTTTAAATACAAACTAAACTACTTTATACAATGAATTTCTTTTCTTAATGGATTAATACTACAAGAAATAGTGTCTGTTTGTGTGTGATTTTGAGTGTATGTGTATGTGTGTTGGTGTATGTCTGTATATGTGTGTGTTTATGTAAATAAATATATATTAGATAAATTGTCTGTGATATCACTATACAGAAATGTGTGTCTAAAAAGTATTGTAATTGTATAATGATTGGTACCTAAAATTTATTTTGACGATTTGTAATGATGTCTTCAGTTCCTTCATAGCTTAAAGTTTTTAGTCAATGAAAGATAACTTTCTTGCATTCTAAATGAGTTTTGGTATGTATATTTAGAGCTTTGTTTATGTAGTTATAAAGACGAGATGATTGGTTAACATATTGAATCATTCCAAAGTGCGTTTTACATTTCTTAATTTTAGTGACAAGATAATTCCTTCTTCTGTTCAAAATAGTCAAATCAACTGGAAGTGATTTACGTCTACGTAATACAGTATAAAGAATGTACAGTTGTCGGACAGTCAAAACACCCGCCAGGGAATAAAGAGCGTCCGTCGAGAATCTTAGCTTCTTAAAGTGCATTACTTTCAAAAGCAACCTTTGTGCACGTTCAGCCTAAAGAAATTTATCACAGGATGCACCACCCCATACTGGCATGCAATAGGTTATGACAGACTGAGCCAAGGTAATGTAGATTCTAGTAAGAAGCTCTATACCAGCGGAATTTCTAAGGCTCTTAAAAATCCAAACCATCTTCCTAAGTCTGCTCGTAAATAAATCTATTGATTTGGGAGTGTCTCTCATCTATCATTATTCCTAAATACCTGGTGCATGTGACCTTTGTTAAGTCGGGACAACTGCAATTATTATTGTTGTTTGTATCGCATGAATGTATTTTGATATTAAAATTTTGAGGTGGTTGCGTCTTTTTACAGATTGTATGGCATATAAAATTAGTTTTTGCCGTGTTTAAAGTGAGTAAGTTTTGCCTTAACCAGAGCGCAACAGAAGCCAGAGCACGCTCAGTGTCTTTTCTAATATCTACCCAAGAATTACCTCTATTTGAAACTGCGCCCTCCCGATCGGAAGGCAACAGTCCAAACCATTGAGCCATCGACGCTCTCGACAGCAGTATAAGGCCGGTAAAAGTGATTTAAAATAAACGATTATCAATTGGGTATTTGCCACCACTAATCGTTGACGCACTTTTTATGAACTGTCAAAAAGGAACGTTTCCATATATTTTGTATGAGATTATTGATATGTGACTTCATTGCTACCTATCATCAATTGACCGAATATTTATTGGTTTCAGTGCATTTAAAAATACAATATTGCAAATAATCAAAAGTGTTCAATGAAACGACATATAAAATAAGGTGCGCTTTTATAAAAATAATAAGGTTTGGTATTTTATTGCGGATGGTGGAAAATACCGAATTTTCTAATTTATAATCAGAAGTTTATGGTTTAACCGTGAAAATAAACAAATATAAATAGGTCAACTGGCTGTACAAAGGAAGAAGATAAATAGAAACATTCTGCGACAAAAATGTCCCTAGGGATCTCAAAAGAATCGTCTACGTCACTCCAAAAGGGCAAGGTTGCGAACAACATAACGAAATCGCCTTTCGGAGACAGTCTCGTAGATTCGGTCGAATTTGATAAACAAATCTAGGTTGTTTCTTTTAGAAAATGGAACCTCTGAATGGAATGTATAAAATCCTAGTATTTCCCAGCTTCAACTTGGATGATAAATAGGAATCATTCCCACCAGAGGACAAATGGAAAGAAGTAATGGTCACGCCTAAAAAATTAAATAAATTTCTCAAAACAATAAATAAATTGCAATTTATTAGGGCCTACTCTTCCCATAGTCATACTGTATGGAAATGACTTTGCTCTAAAGCGGAAGGATATTGATTAGTTGGTTAACTGATTAGCATAAAATTATCAACAATTTAAGGAGCATTTTTAAGCATCCTTTTCAACTTCCTCAAAAATACTATGATATCTCTATGAAAAACGCAGCAAGGTTATCTGAAACTGAACTGTATCTGCAACTGGATTGAGTTAAATAAGTGTGATTTGTACCATTGATTGTACAATTGGTATACATATCTCCCATTTGTACAATTGATTGAACAAATGGGACAAAATAGTGTCATTTGTACCATCAATGGTACTGTCCAATGGTGCAAATGGCACTACGCGGTTATGTTTAAATAAAAAAATACTTCGATTACAAGTTCATCAAAGCATTGATAAAAAGGAAAATTATGATACTACTAGCTGTCCTGTTTTAACTTAAAGATGTTGTAATAGATAAAAAAGAGACAGATAATATCCTGTCTCTGCTTGACTCAATGTAGTAATGCAATCAGCCAGATGTGGATTTTCCATGGTAAACGACGTTATGCACTGACCAAACGTTTATTCCCACACTTTGATTGAAGTAGTCTTATACTCGTAAGTTATATACAGTACTGTTGAATACTGATGTATAAAGAGTTAATTGATTACACATTACAATGAATCATGGACGCAGAATATTATCGATTAATCAACCAATGTAAGTTGTGTGTAAATTGGGCACTAACCCACCCCGTGGGCATGTTGGACAGTAACATCACATGCCTTTTTAATGGTTAATAAATAATTAAAAACACACGGTCGTCTCCTATAGAAGAAAAATAAATAAAACATATTCGGAGCTTAGATATTGTAAGGTGCTGGGTACTTTTATAAATTAAGGACAGGAGATTTAATTGAAAAACGTACAAGATGAAACCGCCGCCTTTTCATACCTACTTAAATCCAGTTACCTTCAAAGAAGATTAAATATGAACAGAAAAAGTAGCCCGACCAAATAAAGTAGTCACTCTTTAACATGGGCTACTTAGCTTCATCGGCGCAGATTCAAATTTGTTGGGGATATTATGTGAAACTTTTACAAGATTTTTATATTTCCCTGTTATTCAGCGAAATATTCCTGGAATGTTTCAGTAGGTAGTGTTGACAGGAAGTATTCTACTTTTTTGTTCCAGAGTTGTAGCTGTAGGAAATAGTGATTGAACAATAGGTTTTCTACGGTGAATTTTAACATGTTTGCTGAACTAGTCTTCATTCAATGATTTAAGATTGTTCTGCCATAACATTCAACAATCACAGCATTTTTAAGTAATGAAAGGGACGATCACTGCCCTGATCTAAGGATCTCCGGTAAGGGATAATATCCCTTATCTTTCCATGTTAGATGCAGTGTGATGGAAACCAATGACTATGCATATATTATTGGCACTGCACTGTGTCCATCACCCGAGGGGTCAGTTGTTAGGTCTCTTGTACCCAGTAATTTGACTAGCTACAATCAAAAAACTGGAGAATGACTGGTGTGGTCAGCCCTCTTCAATTCATCATCAGAATTTATGGTTGTATCGTGATTGCCTCTGATTGACGATACGTACGGTTTCTTCACTTATCAAATAAAAACATTGATAAGGCTTACTTTATTTCGCGTAGACAGTATAACTAAGGTAAAATTATTGAACCTTATGTCCTTTGCTTTTACGAAGAAATCTGATATAAAATTTCTAGCGAATAAATTAAATGAAATATTTTTCTTCATTCGTTAGAAACTTCTCAGGGTATTTCCCAAAAGTCATCCCTTAATGCTCACCTAAAAGATCATAATTGTCAATTTTCAGCTTAGATGAGTTGGTAATAATAAAAAAACAATAATCCTCTCTTCATTATCATTTACATTACTAAATGATCATAAAATGCCTTTCACCATATAACATTAGGCAATAATTCAGAGACATAAATCTCTAATGTTTTGGAGCTTCAAATGTCCGCTCTAGATCAATATGCGCTATTTTCGTGTTTAATTTGACAAACAAATGCTATGTAAACACAACTGAATCATTCAAAGAATGTCAATCCTGGTTTGGATCGAGTCCAAAACTTCTGTGTTAGTAGGATCGCTAAAACTAAAAGGTATTTTTATGATGGCATGGAAGCCGGAGTCACAGTTCCTGTAAAACTACAATCCAAAACATCATCATTCGGGAAACACGGCTTTTTTAACAAATTTTTAGGCTGGTTTTTTGGTGTTACTCGCTGATGGCTTTCTAGACCTCCCAGGCCTTCAAAACTTCTCCAAAATCGACAAATCAACCAGCCAAGTATTTCAGTCCCACTGCTGTATTAAGAAATATCACACTTTGCAAAAGGACTCCCATGACATGACTACTCATATAGATACCATCACGCTGGGCCAGTGCGGATTGGTAGGTAACAACCACAGACATCCGAATATACAATTAGACTGGACAAGCCGCCAAGTTTATAGGCAGTCCCAGTGTCGCTATTTCTTTTCGGTTCTTACCTGTGAAAAGTTATTATATTTCTTGGTAAATTTACTGATTCATTGCGGTGATTGGCATGTTACAATTGCACAGGATGGCATCTTGGGAAAAAACGGTTATTTCTTCTAATATTCGTTCGTCTTGACTCGTCTCACAGAGCGTAAACTGGCAGCCAGTGTATGCTCGTTGAGCTTACATTTGTCGCACTTAAAAACGCGGCTTGCCCCATCTCCTGTATTGGAAAATCTGTGGTAACAACCATCCTTGAATAGGGGTCTATCTAAGGGGTGCTTACCTTGAGATTACTTTTACTCCACACTGATACTCTGATACTAGTACTCGTAGTTGACTGATACTAGTACTCGTAGTTTAGTATTACTATAAATAATGGTAATTTCAATTATGAAAAATGGCCGAAATGAGAGATATTCCGCCGACCCTAAGTAATAAGGAAACCACTAATCATTTTTAAAAGTATTCTTTTGATGACATTAACAAAGAAAATCCAGTGTTGCATTTCAAAAACATTTGTCACATAAATTAAACTCTTTAAATAATGTTATGGGTAATTACAAATTTTTATATTTCCGTTAAGGATCGGATTTTAATTTCTGACATTCCTAAGTTTCATGTGATGTTTTATGGAATCGTATCGTATTTCGGGTAGCTGTTAGTTAATAATAGAGTTAAGGATTAATGTCGGCCAAATTTAAAGGATTTATTTTTAAATTACCGGGTATAAGAGACATAACATCTGTCGTCTCGGGTGATGGTCGCAGGGCAGTGTTGGCGGAACGTAATGTCTGCCTACTGTTATGAACTTCCTTCAACACTTAAAGATCAAGTAGCATCTGTCATGGTCAGGCGTAATACTTATCACCAGGTGAACGAACTGACCGCTTCGTTCATTTCATGACATGAAAAACCTCATCAATAAGTAAGAACAATTTACATTAAAAACATATTTATTTCGCATTAATATCCAAACACAATTGACTGTTTTTTATGCTTCGAACAGAACGTTCAAGCTATTTTACTCACCTAATGCTAAGTGATACGTGTTGTCACGATAAAGGGGGTGTTGAAGGAAACCAATTGAAGATGGCCTTAACAAGTCTCTGTGATCACTTCCCCATCACCCCAGAAGACCGAAGGTTCAGTAATTTCACTGGCTACAAGAAAAATACATAAGCAGGTGTGTCACCTACCTTTAGTACGAGTATAACAAAGTTCCCTAGAAGTATAATCTTCAGGGGTATAACATACAGAAAAACTGGTTAGCTAAAATAAATTATGTCAATATTAAGTAGTAGAATACCAATTCAACATTTCTACAAACAATTGAGAACACAATAATTAGACATGTTAGACGTTCGTTTGATAGTAATCATAATGGTGTATCTAACTATTTACATAGAATTATGGTCCTATTGGCACATTTTACAATTAGCTGCATTAGGGCTCAGTTTGTTTCATCATCATCAGCTCATTAAACGTCTCCACCGAGGGGCATGAGCCTACCCGTATAGGGTGATTAGGTCTTAATCGTCCACGCGGCCTAGTGCGGGTTGGACGACTTCACGCATAACCTTTGAACTTTGAATCTCTTCGCAGGCGTGCGCAGGTTTGCTCACGATGTTTTCCTTCACCGTAAGAGCGTTGGATAACGTACATATATTCGGTAATTCGATAACACATTGGTACGTGGTGGGATTTGAACCTCAGCCCTCCCGGTAGGAGGGTTACAGTCTACACCATTGAGTCACCGACACCAGTTTGTTTATTTGATGGTAATTGAAACGCCAACCCTTGACATATGCAGTGTTGAAGAAAACCAATGTCTGTTGAAGACACTGGCCTAGTATCAAATTGAATAATTATATCAAACATTTTGTGATCTATCGTCCTTAATATCGCCATAAAATTTCTATGTCTATTTGTGAGAACGTGTCGAGAATAATATCAGCAAATCATAAATCTTTTAGCTCAGTTTACTCTGTGGTCACAAATGTTATCGTAAAACATAATTTAATACCATAGAGTACTGTAGGTAATAAAACTGTTTGGGTGTCGTAAAAGCGGACACTGGTTTTCGGGAGAAAAGTCAATTATGTTCTGTATATATAAAGGTACCGCCCAAGCGAATACACAGTACAGTTGTAAGCTTTTTATTTAGGTACATGTACGCTCATTCGAAATATGTGTATGTGTGCTGTCGCTGCATTCAGAACACTTTTTTCAGTTGTTTTGTGAACATATTACGAATCTGTATTTCTTACCAGTACATCATTGAAAAGAGTTGGTATATTCGTCGTTTTCTTGCTTAACTAGAGACTGTACTCGGCTAACCAGTTTCATAAATTTGAAGTTGGGATTTTTTACGTAGGATTTTATGATCAATGAAAGTTACTTTGTGGATTTCTCATTTTGATTAGGACTTATTAAGTCAGTTGTAGTTTGAATCATTGTCTGAAAAATAAAGATGATTCCGTACTTCGGATGGTACGTTACGCCGTCTGTCTAGCTACAATCTTAGGGTTTATATTAGTAACCTAATTATCTATTTCTACTTTTATAAACAACCATAAACGAATATAAAACTTCAATAAAAAAAGTCATGAATAACTCATTTATCTTTTTATAAAGTAGGCTAACGTCAAGGATGAGTCCATATATGAGTAAATTACAGCACAGAAGTGGCGCCAAGCTTGGGCTTTGGCAAAGGATACCGTCATACTTTTCTGGACAGATTAATGTGTTTTATAAGTAGTGTTGCCAAGTAGGTTGGATAATTTGGCTGTTGTAAGATCAAAATATACAATAGAATGAAGTAGTCTTACGATACGATGACAAACTTGGTAATAATCGTATTGGAACATATAACAGAACTAGTCATACGTGAACTGGATGGTCACTTCGCTCACCAAGTGATACGCCTGACCATGACAGATGCATTCAAGAAAATAAATAAATATGACCCTCTGACACACACACAGCGCCATCTAGCCCCATATTAAGCGAGGAGCTTGTAAATAGGGTACTTAACAACTGATAAATATACTAACGTATTTTTTTTGTAAATACATACATATAATACACAGAAACTACCAAACCTAATGGTTTAAACAGATATATTAATTACAG
Organism: Leucinodes orbonalis; assembly: GCA_019425675.1. Classification (NCBI taxonomy): domain Eukaryota; kingdom Metazoa; phylum Arthropoda; class Insecta; order Lepidoptera; family Crambidae; genus Leucinodes; species Leucinodes orbonalis. The sequence goes on along the minus strand of PQWD01004895.1, from coordinate 31,809 downwards.
AAGGTAGTCATTATTTTCCGTCAACATTGCCTTGCGGCGGTTAACTGAGACGACAGATATTAGGTCTCTTATACCCGGCAATTGCACTAGCTACATTTAGAGACATTTTTGAACCGCTTATATCTCAAATTTATTTTTTGTAATTTGCACACAGTATTATCTGTTCCAGGTATCAGTAATACATTCATTGTAGCGTCAATCAATATTATTAATTTGTTTTATAAATACGCGTTTTAAACGCAAACCGTCATGTGTTGAAGCATCAAGTATATAAGTACTACTTACTTACGTAATACAAGCTCTTCACAAGAGTTCTAAAAATAGATTTACCATTGTGTCTACATATATTCGACAGAGTTGCGTCTACTACAAAACTAAAGTAACATAGATTAATATAGATTAAACACTATTTCAGATAAGCCACAATGAATGTAGCCTGAATTCTAGACTCTGAATGGCCTAGACTCAGGAAATAGGTCGTTACTGAGCGTGAACCAAAAGCCGGAATCCTCATTATAGCATTATTATGAACTTGTATAGGTTTATGAAGTCAAGACATCATTTTTATTGTACTATTTTTTAATAAGTTTTTTATTTTCTATTCACATAGACTTTTTACAATAGGTAGTGAGTAGGTATTACCTTTATACATAATGGGAGATAATCAGATTTATTCTGTTGCTGATAGAGAGTTGCCTAGTTAAGCCGGCGAAAGCGTCAGTGGCTCAGTGGTGTGGGTTGTTGCCTTTCTAATTAGGGAGGGTGCAGGTTCAAATTCCGCCACGTACCAATGTGTTTTCGAATACTTAATTTCAATTAAGTGTGTCACACATCACACGATGCTCTTAAGGTGAAGGAAAACGTGAGGAAACCTGCGCACGACTGCGAAGAGATTCAAAGGTTGTGCGCGAAGTCGGCCATTCCAAACTGGGCCCGCGTGGTCGACTAAGGCCTATACACCCTTTACAGGTAGGCTCGTGTCCCTCGGTAGAGACGTATAATGAGCGTAAGAGCGTCGGATAACGTATATATAATTTCGAAAATTCGAAAACACATTGGTACGTGGCGGGATTTGAACCTCAGCCCTCCCGGTAAGAGGGCAACAGTCCACACCATTGAGCCATTGATATTGATAATAAATGGTTAATACCTACTGTCATCCTCAGGTAAAATCTAATCACAGATGATAGAATTTAATCCCATAGTATTCCAAAACTATTCAGACCTACAGCAATTTGTCTCAATACAACCTACACAGTGATTTGAGTCGACAAATCAGTGCGACACACTAGCTGTCGTTAACTCGAAGCAATAATCACCTGCAACCATATTGCCGCCATAACGGCTGTCAGTTTTGGCGCCACGACAGCCGCCATTTTGGCTGCAGCGCCACCTGTTGAGCAATGCACTAATGAGGTTGTGTTAACTTTTACCTTTTTGACAATTAAATGGAGTGGACTCGAAAATGGATGCGAAATGAATTTAAAGATGTTTTAATGTTTTGTTGGTGCATTTATATAAAAGAATATTTTTTTATTAGATTTCCTTTCAATGAATCTTTTTTTTATAATTAAGTTAATAACAATGTCCTCAATGGGTAAATCAATATAAATGAAATGTAGTAAGGTCAACGTTAGGTAAATAACAGAACAAACTATGTGAGTAATCTATATGTATAATAACTAAATGTTGCGCAGAAGTGTCTAATGTAAATATAATTTAAAATGCTGTACAAATGTAGTGTTGCAAATGTGCTTTTGACGTAATAACGATGCTAAAGAAGTATCCGGTATTCACATGTTTGTCTCTCAAAAACTGTTTGCAAAACTCTTCCTATTCTAACTGAATAATTAAGAGGAATCAAAAAGCTAAATCTACTGAATGCAAGAATCTAAAATTGTACGGAGTACAGACATTGAAAAATAATATTAGCGAGAAACTGAAATTTTATTTCTTAAATCTGTTACTTTCTAACTTGGGTTTGTCTAAGTTAAAACAGCTGGCACTTTGAACTTTATGGCCGAAGTCGTTGAACTAAATTGTAATATTTAAAATAAAGTACTTATCTGTCTAGAGTTACAGATTCCTCGGTTTAATGTTAATTGGTCAGCATTTACAAACAAATACAGAAATATAACCTCTAAAATTTATCATCTGCAGATTGGACTGCCTCTAACGAGTTTTTAAGCCAGCTGCTGTGGAAAAGTTTAATTATACATATTTCCCAGATGGTCGCAAAGGCACATTAGATCAGTATGTCACATTCAATCACTGTCGCGTATTCACTTAAACAATTTGTTTTTGGTAGTATTAAGTGCGACTATTGATTGCTGTCTTGATTACTTAAGTTTAATTGTACTATTTTTTTTTCTTTATTTTTGTGGAGGTTTTAAGTTTCTAGTAGTACATAAGCCTACAAATGAAAAAAAATACTTACTCTTTTTTTTTATTTTATTTTTCGAAATGACTTATCGCTGTGGGCCGCAGGTGGCCTTCACAGCTTCACCGGACAACGGCTGAGCTTTCAATTTAGATTTGACAAGTTCTGCGATATGTATACCATTGGAAGAGACTTAGATGAGCAGTGGACTGTAGATACAGTTGATACGGTGATAAAAGTTTTCACTCAAAACATAAACTAGGTTACAAAGCACCTTCTGTAATAATCCGCTGTTGGAGTCCACTCAGAAACGCCCTAGGCTCGTTGCATAAACTATTTTAGGATCATCATCTGCTCTCGCCAATTGTCCGGTCAAGCTATGAAAGCTATCTGCGGCCAACAGCAAAATTCCAATAAAAAAAGCATTTCCCCTACAAAAATTTTACACAATTTATTTAAGTGTAAAAAGCTCGTCAATCCATGAACTCATCATTTCTGCCCGGACAGTGCTTCGAGCTCTCGTTGTAACCAGTGTTGCAGAACTATCGATAGTTTGACTATCGATTCTTGACTTCGAAAATCATCTATACTAGGTATCGATACTATTGATAATGGCAATATTATTATTAAAAACTATCGATAGTGCAAAACTATTGGTTGTATCGATAGTTTGTGTAATATATAAAGCCTACACTATCGACAGTTACGTCTATATAGAGTTACGATACCTACTATCGTAGTAGTATCGTAACTCAATATAGACGTAAGACGTAGTATTACTAAAACTACTAGTATTAAAAAACTATTCAGCTAAATTAAGCTATCGATAGGCCGTATAATACTATTGCTTTTGTCCAACTATCGATAGTCGACTATCGAGCGGTAACACTGGTCATAACGGTTCCACGGCAAATTGCAATCGGGAACGGCTTCTCCATGTAAGGGGTATTCGCTCAAAAAGGCACGGACGTAACAAGGTTTTAAGTGCAGCCTGGAACAAACGTTTTGGCTATTTTAAAGCGAGTTCGGCAGGAATAAAATCAGAAATGTTCGTGAGGAGATTAAAGTTACTGACATAGGCTGTCGGATTAGCAAGTTTAAGGAACTGTTAGAATGTATGTCGATTTTAAATGTCGCCTTTAGCAAATCTTTTGTCTTTTTAGAATTGAGCTGGGCTGTCATATTTTGGAATAAAATCAAAAAGTTTGTGCGCGAACTTAAGTTACCGGCACAGCTTGTCGGATTAGCAAGTTCACGAAAATAAAGGCCAATCACATAGATTGTAGGACTTAGTGGTAGCATACGAGTTTAAAGTGAACTTCTCGAAAATAGGGTATTCCTAGAATAACAACAACAAGCGTCTCGCCATTTTTGTTTCTTGATCCTTGGTTCTTTTTATTACGAGCTTTTATTAACTTAAAAATATCCTGATATTTATAATGAAATCTTATAAATAAGAGACTCACTTTCTGATTTCTCATTTAGCTGAAATTTTTCACGAATGTGTATTTTATTTAAGAATATGTTTTTTATATTTAACTTCTGTGTTTCGGAAAGAGAGCACAAGCTAATATAAGATGGTCTCTTACCATTTGTCGTCTCGGTTGTATAGGGCAGGGATTTTTTATTATTTTTCTTTGAACAACAATTGTTGACAGAAAGGAATTAATATCTACCGTAATTAGTTTCCTTCAACACTTTAATCATGGGAATCAATTCAAGTGATTTAGCATCACTTGAATTGGATATCCCCTTTATCATAGCATACAAATTCGAAACAAAATCATATTTCGTCGTTTCATTACGTCATCCTATGTCAGAAGCTAAAAAATATTTTTTAACGCAACGTTATCTACGAAACGGCAACGTTTTTCATCTGAAGTGGCACTTTGTCTATGTTATCATTCGTCTCTTAATTGGACACATGTTTCAGTGATAGATAAAATTTCTATACACATTTTTCAGATTTGTCAAAATAAATATGGGTGTAATTAAGCGGTATTATTACAGAACAGCGAGCTCTTTCAGACAACCTACTACAAAATGGAAGATCATTTTATCATTATCAGGTTATTCAACAAAGGGTGTTAGTCGTCAACGCGGGCCCCGTGCGGGTTGGCCAACTTCACGCACAACCTTTGAATCTCTTCGCAGGCGTGCGCAGGTTTCCTCACGATGTTTTGCTTCATCGTGAGAGCGTCGGATAATGTACATATAATTTCAAAATTCGAAAAACCATGGGTACGTGGCTGAATTTGAACCTGCGCCCTCCCGATCGGAAGGCAACAGTCGCATAATATAGATATTTTTTTCTTATGTTTTAATATTGTCTGTGATGACTTTTCTATTGTATTATATGATGATAAATTATATGTCTGTAAAAAGTTGTCAACATTACAGACTATGAATATATGTTCAAATCTCAGATGACGTGACTATGATGGCGCAGTGGTTTCTTTCCACCACGGGTTGTCAAATTAGATGAACCATAAACTAACCAGTAGTTGCACAATCTCGAATAATCAACCAAAAAATTTCCGTAGCGCTTGACACATACGTTGACACGTGTTATATTTATGACATAAAATTAATCATTAAAATTTTGAGCTTAAGGTCATTAAAGGAGTACAAAATTAAAAGCACAAGCATACTCTCAGACATCCGAATATACAATTAGACTGGACAAGCCGCCAAGTTTATAGGCAGTCCCAGTGTCGCAATTTCTTTTCGGTTCTTACCTGTGAAAAGTTATTATATTTCTTGGTAAATTTACTGATTCATTGCGATGATGGCATGTTACAATTGTAACAGGATGGCATTTTGGGAAAAAACGGTAATTTCTTCTGATATTCGTGCGTCCTGACTCGTCTCACAGAGCGTAAACTGGCAGCTAGTGTATGCTCGTTGAGCTTACATTTGTCGCACTTAAAAACGCGGCTTGCCCCATCTCCTGTATTGGGAAATCTGTGAGCATACTACAATGTCACTATGATATGTAGCGAGCGACGTGATTATGAATGAAAATATTGGTCAACTGACCAACTTGTGTACCTAGTTAGTTTATTGTGTATCTAAGGTTGTCAACGACTGCATAAAATCTAACGACAGTATTTCCAAATAAGTACGTGTAAAATACTTTTTTATCTTGCCGTAAAGATAGGTTTTATTGGCAATCAGAAGATGCCAGCAACCCTCGTACAATGAGATTTTATTATGATATTAATTTCGGTGGAACAAGCGTTACAACGATATTGAAGATTCTAGATAAAAACAATAACATGTTAGTAAGTAAAGTAAAGTAAAGTAAAGTAAATTTATTCAGAAACAATTACAACATTAATTGTTAAACAAAGTTAAAAACAACATTTTTAAATTTATGCAATTGCACTGAATGGAAGTCTACTCAGCGTAGTCAGAACAACCACAGGATGTCCTGACGCTGGTCTTCCGTAGACACCGTTGATGAGGTAAGAGGAGCCACTACGCCGCGTTCACTAACACAATAGTATACAGCTATATAAAAAAAGATACAGATACATAAAAAATAATTTATATACGAATATAAATGATCATATGGATAGATTATAAAATATAAAATAACTTGAAACAAATACAAAATAACATTTAAATTATGAACCCATTCCCGCCTTATTTTTTGAGTTAGTTTCTTTTTGCAATTTGCAATTTTGCAATTTAAATTTTAGTAATGTTCATTCTCTCTAACAAACCTGTCTGGACGTGATTTAGTTATTAGGATTTTGGAAGTTTAAATTTAATATTATTGTAATGATCTAGGTTTTTCTAAATATGTATTGGTATCTCAACATTTCTATACTGTTTTTGAAAATAAAGATATTACTGACCATTTTTCCAGGTTTTTAGCACATTAAATTTTATTTATTTTGATGACCCATTATAAATAAAATAATATGTAAATGCATATAATATGTATGTATTTACAAAAAAAATGTATATACGTATGTTTATCCATTGTTTAGTACCCATAATACAGGCTTCACGCTTAACTTGGGCTAGGTGGCGCTGTGTGAATGTCAGTGGATATTATTTTATTCTATTTATTTCAAAGCATAAATGTAATAAGTTATGTTCCATCAGTTCCCCAAACACTATATAAAAATATAGTAATTAAAAGCGAAATATCCCATAAATAGATTACTTATTTACAAAATAACATTATATAGCCGACGTTGTAAAGCCCAATTTGTATCCACGTCTACGCAATCACAATAAATTAAATCAAGATGCTCAAAAGGAACCTGGAGGCGTATAACTGAAACAAAATGGCTCCCCATGGAATACAAAGAAACTTCTCGATGGAAGAAAAAATACAATGAGCGATAGAAGAATGCGCGGTGGAAAAGTTTATTCGACGCCCCTGTTTTGGGTTTATACTTAAATTTTATGGAGTTTGAGTGGTCTATTTTGAAGTAACTTTGATTTCCCGCTAAAAATCTAGCGAGAGCGTGCATTAAATCAAGTTCTTAATTTTTTGATTTTTTTTTTAAAATGTCATGTACATCATAACAAGTCTTTGTCTTTGGTCCAGGTTAATATGAACTAACGAAATCCTGCTTGCGATTTTCGAATTATGAAATGCAAAAATGAAAAATAAGATTTATTTGGATAACGCATCGGACTCCATTAAAATTCTTGTCTATAACAGACCAAAATTTTTCATAGACAATGAATAATACAAAAACAAATGTATTACGCGTATAATAATCAAAGATTTTGATCAGATATAGTTAATGGTAAGGAGTTATTGACATTACTCGATACGGTTCCAACCTATTAATTTAAATAATTGAATGTGAGCTTGCGTAACTCCACGCTTCAATAAACATACTCGAGTTACATGATCTAAAAAAGACATGCGGCAATCTCGATATGTAGAATTTTATGAAGATAGGGTCGGCAAAGTTAGGTATGAAGGTACATACACTTATAGGATGTCATCATCATCATCATCATCAGCTCATTAAACGTCCCCACCGAGGGGCACGAGCCTACCCGTATAGGGTGATTAGGCCTTAGTCGTCCACGCGGGCCCAGTGCGGATTGGACGACTTCACACACAACCTTCGAATCTCTTCGCAGCGTGCATGAAGGTTTCCTCACGATGTTTCCTTCACCGTAAGAGCGTCAGATAACGTACATATATTTTTCGAAAATTCGAAAATACATTGGTACGTGTCGGGATTTGAACCTCAGCCCTCCCGGTAGGAAGGCGACAGTCCACACCACTGAGCCACCGACGCTCTTTATAGGATTTATAGGATGTACTGAAATTTAATTAAAAATTCCACCATGACATTCCGCATGGTTTGACTTTGAAGCTTTAATTTCACGTTACGTAATCATAACATCAGCAAAATGAGCATACACATACTGTTCTATGTAGAGTATTAAATACGCGTAATACTGGAGTATGACGTCATCGAGGAAGCGTGTACTTTTACAGGGCGTTTTCGTAAGCCTTTTGACCTTCTGTAATTTTATTTCGTTTTGCATCAATTTAAATGTATTTAATAATACATGTTCAGCATTCAAGATTTGTTATATTAAATATTTTTTGATGCCCATGAAAAGCAAAATAAAAAACCCGAGAAGTGTATTTTGGGGAAGTAGGAAGTATGCCTTTCATACGTGGCTAAAAATAAAAAATATAGCAACATTAATCGAGTAGGATTCGGAACTACAATTTTATTTACAGGTAAAAAAAATACCGAAGTATATCAAATAAGGAACTAAAATTAAAAAAGGAACACGCCTGAATGGCGGTCGGTTGCGTAACCTGATTGCTATTTTCGGTTGTCCACACGGGCGGGTGGATCAATGAAGGGCGACGCTAACGCCATCTAGCGGGGGGCGACGACCTCTAGTACGAACGACCTCCACCAGATTTATGTCATCTTAGTACTTTCGCGGGGGAATGCCGGGGCAATAATGACGTAGTGGGAGGATATTAGTTTTTTATTTGCAAGTGGTGGCTGTAATTGGTTTTTGCATGTTCCTTGCGAACGAAATTGCTGTACATTTCAGTAATAAGTTAAGTTTTTCTTTGATAAATGTGTTTGATTTCGTCTTGTCATCTTGAGTTCTCGTTTCAAACTCCAACGCTCAGAAATAAAAACATTCCAGACACCAATACTTTTTCATAAAAGGAAATTAACTTAGTTTATGAAATATCATAAGTCTCAAACAAAAAAAAAATCAAGATGGACTACTCAAAACTTTTGTTATCTCTGGTTTTGCACGATCTACTCAATTTCATTTGTAAGATTTCATAAAATATTTTCTAAAACCATAAGAAATTTCGTAATACAATAAAGTTTTGTAATTGAATACGAATATTCGAAACGTGTGTGGTATTTGGCACTTTACCAAACAGATATTTAGGAAAGTTGGGAGTTGCCTTACCTATTTACTTACAGCTGTTTTTGACAGGTATTCAATTAATAGGTACGTGTTTCGATCTATTTAAGATATTAAAAATGAAATGCACTGTTCCAAAGTTAGAGCTTAGAAACGCCCTAATGGAAAATCCGTTAGACTTAAAAAAAATTAGCGTAGCCTTGAACAAAATTATGAAAATACACAAAAGAAATCAGATAATTTCATTGAAATCAGTTTGTAGACAATCGAATTTGACTAACACACTTCGTATTAGAGTTAATGTAGTGGGCTCGATTATTCAAATATCAAAAAAATCAACATTATTATCATCAGCTCATTATACGTCCCCACCAACGGGTACGAGCCTACCCGTACAGGGGGTATAGGCCTTAGTCGTCCACGCAGGTCCAGTGCGGATTGGCCGACTTCACGCATAACCATTGAATATCTTCGCGTGCGCAGGTTTCTTCACGATGTTTTCCCTTACCGTAAGAGCGTCGGATAAACATACATATAATTTCGAAAAGTCGAAAACACATTGGTACGTGGCGGGATTTGAACCGGCACCATCCATGTAGGAAGGCAACAGTCCACATGAATGAGCCCCCGACGCTCCACATTACATATAATAAAATAAACGTCAAAATTAGTGACGTGACACGCTTCACTTAATACAATAGGGATGGGTATCATTGATCGTTTACCTTTTAATAGTACCGAGAAATATATTCATAAATCCATCGTTAAAAGGTTTATTTGATTCAGAGCCGTAACACTTGTAAACCGCTGTGGAGGGCGGGCCGTAAAATCGATACCGTTACGACACTACTACCGAAGGGGTTGGGGGCGGGGTAGAGCCTTGTCCATTAACACTGCGAATCAGCTGTCAGGCTTGAGAGATTAGTTTTTATGTATTGAAATGTTGGGCTCATAATTCATTTTTTTGTATCAATTTATTATAGGTATATTACATTTATTATTCATAACTTAAATATGTCACCGGAAAATATAAATCAGTGTTTATAAAATATCTGTACATTAAAATCATTGTTTATTAAAGGCTGTACTGTTGAGTTTTCTTGGGTGCTTCTTTCTCAACAGGCCAAAACGCCGAAGCGCTTTTTCCCAAGTATCAAAATTCATTTTTGTGCTTTATTTTGGTATTTGAAATGTTTTTTATTGTATTTTTTGCATTCACTTTGACGTTCATAAATGCTTTTTGTAAGTCTAATCTGATTAAATGAATTTTGACTCTTGACTTTTGAAAATATATGAATCGCAAATTGATTAATTTCCTAGGAAATTTAAAAACTTATGTAGGATTCTACACTGGAGATAAATTGTATTATTTTACACCTACGAGTACGTTTTGCTTTATAGTTGGTATAGCTACGCCGTTTCTTACCGCTGTGGAGATGATATCAATACTTAGTTTCTGATCTGAAGTAAATAACGAAACCGCCAAGCCATATATCAGCCAATATCTTTACTAATATGTGGAACATTTGTTGAGTTATGGTCGGTAGAGTTAGGCCGTGTAGATTCAGAAGATTGGCTCTACATGAGATCTGATGTATTTTTCACGGGGAAAACCTGAAGTGGTCTTGGCAACATTCAACATGAAATGCTTTTGGTGGGATAGTGATGTGCTAAAACGACGAGCACATTAGTCATGCGTTTACAAGGTGGTAGACTCGATACTGAGTCGACTAGGTAGGTACCACAACAGTGCCAGATATCTTCACATGAAATTAGAGTGCTATGCACTTTTGTGTTTCGGGATGAGGGCACTGTGGCTTCTGAAATTACTGGGTATAAGAGACCTAACATCTGTGGTCTCTGTGACGGGCGCAGTGCGGCATTGATGAAGAATAATAACTATCTATCAGTTGTTGGTCTCCTTCAATGGCATTCTGTCATGGTAAGGAGTATCACTTACCATCAGATGAGCGTACGTTCTGTTTACTTGCAACATAAAAAGCCACTTTACACTCTGCCAAAAATCCCTCAGCACAAACTTATCAACTTCGAAAACGCCTATTTTGAATTTCGAAGCGTGATATTTACAAAAAAACTGCACTGAACGCAAAGCAGCAATTTTCCTTTTTCAGCCTTTCCGGGGCACTCGAGATGCTATAAACCCCATCTACCTTTTAAAACCTTGTGTAAACTTGAGTGTAACGCCCAGAACGATATAAGTCCTACGAGTTTTGTGATAGAGCTGAGTTTCGTGTGCTAAACACACAGAAACTACTCAAGATGCGAAATATATGGCGGAGATCTCAGGCAATATACTTTCACTAAGTATCTTGTCGCTTTACATAAATCAATCTTCTTTCTAGGCATGTGCACAAATGTTGTAACATGAAAATAGATTATTTATCCTCAATATGACACACAGCGTAATTACCAGATTGATATTTATTTATTTATTTGTGAGCTTCAAGATGTAATTCTCAAATTTGAAATCTCAATGAAAACGGATTTTGCCAACGCCAAAAAATAGTCCTGGATTAGTCATAAATAGTCGCACAAGTAAAAAAAAAGTCGCACTTTAGTTACGGAGTTAAAGGTTATAGGTAATAGCTATAGGTTGGTGAGGATTATGGCTTGAACGTCAAGCTGTGATCCTCACCTCAGGTTCACGCAAAAAGTGGTTCGGTTTCAATTGTTTAGGGTTCAAAAAATAGTCAAAAAACTTCCAGAGGTTCTCGAGATATAAAGGTACCCTGGTGAGGATTATAGCTTGAACATTCTCAACAGGCCAATCCACTGAAGCGCTTTTTTTCAAAGCATCAAAATTCATATTTTTAGTTTAGTATTTTTAATTGTTTTTTATTATATTTTTGTATATTTTTTGACGTTCATAAGTGCTTTTTGTAAGCCTAATTTGAATAAAGAATTTTGATTTTGATTTTTGATTCGAAAACTTAAAATTTATCCGAAACGGCAACTATTATCGGTTTCAAGTTTGTGCCAAAAAAATAGTCGTAAAATACTCGTATGAAGTGAAAACGTATTTGAACTAATTTGATTTGAAAATAAAAAGATTATTTTTCAAACATATGCAATGCTTCTAGTCACGAACCTCGGCTTATATTGTCGCAGGGGTGCTAGGAAACCTAGCATATGTTTGGGGACACAAGTATTTGCATATGAAAAAAGCTACCACCACCTCCAAGCACCATCTACACGCAGCGACAATTTAAGCTTGTAGTATGTGTACTTAACAACTGATAAATATATTTATATACCTTTTTTGTAAAACACAAACATATAATACATAGAAACACCCATAACTAATATTTTACTATGCTGTAAATGATTTCAGTACAGTTTTTAACAATATTTCATAGGCACGTTAGCCTTCAATTATGTATGTACAAAAGTTAATATCGATTGAACGATAAGCATCTCATGCGGTCACGCCACACATTACTGTGTGGGTTTTATATGAATTTTTAGGGTTCTCTACGAAAACTCAATACCCCTATTTACCATATTCTCGTAAAGGCAAAACAAAAAAAATGTAGTCGTCCATTTATCTACATAGTATAAATCAAAGTTTTATACTATGTAGATAGATGATAGACTTTTTCTGTCCCTATATCCCTATAATCACTCTATTTAACCTATCGCAGTCCACTGCTGGACATAGGTCTCCCCCATTTTGCGCCAGATATCCCGCTCCTCCGCTTTCCTCATCCAGCCTCCGCCAGCGACCTTTCGCAAGTCGTCGGTCCATCGGGCCGGAGGGCGATCACCAACCCGCTTGCCCAGCGTGGTGACTACGGGCATATACCCCTATATCCCTATACATGCTTAAATCTTTAAAACTACGTAACGGATTTTGATGCAGTTTTTAATATATAGAGTGATTGAAGAGCAAAGTTTATATGTTTATACATAATAGCTTCCATTAAATATTGGAGAAATACTGTCATTTTTAAGGTTTGCGGCTCTTTAGTCAATTGAGCCCGTTGAAACTTATTCGGCGGGATGAGACGACCTAGAAACACAGATAATATATAGGTACTATCTAGTTATTATGGAGAGCGTCGGTGGCTCAATGGTGTGGACTGTCGCCTTCCTACCAGGAGGGCTGAGGTTCAAATCCCGACACGTACCAATGTATTTTCGTATTTTCGAAAATATATGTACGTTATCCGAAGCTCTTACGGTGAAGGAAAACATCGTGAGGAAACCTTCATGCACGCCTGCGAAGAGATTCGAAGGTTGTGTGTGAAGTCGTCCAACCCGTACTGGGCCCGCGTGGACGACTAGCATAGCATACAAATGTGTGTGTAGACCTAGGCCCTGCAGTAGGCCGTTAAAGGCTGATGATGATGAAAATAATGGGCATATTAAAACGACGAAGCCGTGTGAAACGACAAAATTTATTTATATACTTATTAATTTATTATAATGAAGTTGGTTACATCATCATCATTACAACCTAGAATCCACTGCTGAACGAAGGCCTCCCCTAATGATTTCCACACGGACCGATCCTTGCAGTTGACATACATCTGCTACCCGCCACCTTAACCAGGTCATCAGTCCATCTGGTTGGGTCGGCCTACGCTTCCACAGATTTCCCAATACAAGAGATGGGGCGAGCCGCGTTTAAAGTGCGACAAATGTAAGCTCAACGAGCATACACTGGCTGCCAGTTTACGCTCTGTGAGACGAGTCAAGACGCACGAATATTAGAAGAAATTACCGTTTTTTTCATGTAACATGCCATCATCGCAATGAATCAGTAAATTTACCAAGTAATAGAATAACTTTTCACAGGTAGGAACCGAAAAGAAATTGCGACACTGGACTACCTATAACTTGGCGGCTCGTCCAGTCTAATGTATATTCGGATGTGTGTACGCTTCGTTTTCAGAGAGGAGCGAGCAAAAGAAATCTTCTAGGTCGAAGTGACTACAGTCTGCATAAGCCTGAATATGCCCTCAAACCGAAATAATAATAATAATTAACTTAAGCCTTTATTAAGTAATTGCATTTTGTTCCAAAATAAAAAGTAGTGATATAAACAAATACAAACTACTAGCATCCATTTAAATTTTTATTCTATTCCCAATAAAACAGGATTCAAATTTGAACAGAATTTACTTTGCCTTTATTAAAACGTATTGTGTGCCAGGCTTACACGAACTATTGATACGAAAGTTTCATTACTACAACTATAGTCTCTTGTTACAAATGTTGAAAGCAAATGAGCCGTTGGAGGTGTCGATTCTGTCAGTATTAAGGATTAAATCGGCCGTGGAATAGGGGTGCACATTTCCTTGATCCCTAAAGAACACATGACGTGTTATTTATTACTTAAATACTATTCAAATATGGTCGTTTTCTGCTATTGCATTAGAGTCATGTTATAGTTCTTTACAGTATTAGTCTGAAAACAACAGATGTCGCTGTAATCCCTAAATAAATCGGTTTTCTATATATATAGAAAATTATGCAGCGTTCTAAAAATAGTATATACTTATATTAAAGACACATAAAGGTAAAGCTTGTTAAGCACGATCAAGAAGCAAAATTTGTTTTTATAGCTTAAGTAGAAATATTTTTTATTGTTCATTATATTTTTAAAACTAATATTTCATTACGAAAAAGTGTCCTCAAAATTGCAGCACCCTTATTAAAGGGTCTAAAATGCTTTGGTGCCAAACCACTACATTTATAGAAATAATCAATTGAGTAGAAAAAAATGCCAGTATGTATCCCACAACAATATTGGAGTGTAGGAAAGTACATAAGGAGGACTTACGAAAATAGTATCCTAGAAACTAACTCAGTGTGTATCTTGACACACAAAACTCAACAATTACTATATAAATCTCAAAAAGCTTACAGGCGTATGCTACCTGAAACTCATAAACCTTTTGCTACAATTTTTACTGCGGATTTAGACACTGTGCACGATTTGTACAGTGCAGTATCGAATAAACATTTGAGTCGCTATATTTCGCGATTCATCGTGGCAAACTAAGGCCCATGTTCTAGAACGAGACTCAAGCATTGATCTTTACTTAAATAGAGTAATAAAGGGATACCGCTATTTATTGTATAAAGCGATATCTTTTTCTAACTCAATTTAAGTAAAGACCTCTGTTGAATCTCGTTATAGAGTACGGGCCCAAATTTCGCTGGATGATTAAATTATTTAAAAAATCCTAGGGGACGTCATGTACAATTTGTGGTGCCAATTTGTAAACCTGCGATGAGTTTATACGCATTTATTGAACGGACTTTTAAAGGCACCTACACGATTTTACGTGCGTTATGAAGCATGGAATCATATTTTTCATGACATGTGATTAAGAATACAATCTGTTAATATTATGAAAATAACTGCACAAAGAGACTTCACCTCAGTCCATCCCAATGGGATGAAAACTGGAAGTTTTATTTGTAACTTCGCAGTAATATAGCAAAGCTTTTCTCTTTTTCCGAAGTAACTAAATTTTATATAAATAAATATGTGGATAATGGTGCTGGTTGCACATTGACTTTAAAATTAGTTACAAAGACTTATAAAATATCCCTGTGTAATTATTTGTTGTCCTACATACAGATAAAAGAAAAGACCAAAATAATGCACAAAAGCAATGTTATTTTAAAGACCGCATAGAGAAAAGCTACTTTGTGTGATTTTGCCAGTTTCGATAGAATATTGCAAGCGCCTGATTGAAAAGAAAAATGACTAGACTTTTGACATTTGATGATGGAATTGACGATATCTTATTTTAAATTTTTACTTTGTTTCCAGAAACAAGCAATGCTTGTGAGGCAACTGGAAGAAGAGCTCCGTTTGCGCATGCGCCAGCCTGCACCAGAACTACAACAACAGTTGGAAGCGCTATTCGCTGAAAATGAACATCTGCAAAGAGAAATTGCTATACTAAGAGATACTATCAAGGTAAGAAATACTACTACATACCTAAAGAGACAGAATCAAGAAATTTATTTGGTATATTATGTACATTTGCAATGTGTACCCAATATAATAAATTTTACTTGCTTACTTTAGTCCCAAAACTCAAGTCAACTTTATTCATTTTAAAAATGTATTAAGATTCCACGATTACGGCTACCTATACATATATTAAATATTAAGTATCTCCTCAGATCTAGTCCAAAGTCAAGTCATTCGAGTCAATGTTATGTATATTTGATCTAGGAATAAACAAATTCATAAATGTAGTCCTTTACGTTTAATTTGAATCGATAGATTAAACAATGATTCTATGACCATGATTATGTGTGATTTTTATACAGGAATTAGAGTTGAGAATCGAAACACAGAAGCAAACTTTACAAGCAAGAGATGAGAGCATCAAAAAGTTGCTCGAAATGCTACAGAATAAAGGGATGGGTATGTTTTCTCTCCTGCTCTTTATATATTTTTTCATTTTGCTAAATAAATAATGATTAGTTTTCATTAGATTATCAATTTATCTAAAGTCTATTTTGAAAAGTCTTCTTCATGCTGGAATTAAAAAATTGAGATTCTAATAATGACTATGAAGTATTTAAACGCTCATCATTTACGAGTTGGTTCTGAACGAAGTTGACATTTTAAAATAGTATGCTCAGGTAGATTTAGTTAATGAATTCGAAATGGAACTTTCCAGCGTTGCAGTGCGAAATGTTTCAGACTTTCGAATTATATTGAAGTTGATATGTGACGATTTCCATTTCGCCAAGAATAAGTTAAACTCGAAACAATTTTCAGGTAAAGAAGAAGAGAGGCAAATGTTCCAACAGATGCAGGCGATGGCGCAAAAACAGGTAATTATCGTGTTGTTTGCTGTTCAGTATGATAGTGCATGTTAGCTGAGTCGGCTTACTAATATTATCTCTTTGAACGCCAATAATCCAGACACTATAGAATATCTATTATTTCTAACGGCTTGAAGTGTCATTGGCTTCAAAGAGTTAAAGTTTCCAGTAAGGCTGATAAAGCCGATGCTTTACTTGGAACTTTAAATTTGTTTCCTGCATTATAATTAGCTAGTGTGTGTTGTGCACGTCACTCCGCTTCCTTATGTATATTAGTATGATAAATCACATGGGCGTTTTATTTTGTGATACCTTTATCATCGTCACTGTTTCTGTTAGAATTGCTCTTGATAGTTTCATTTCATTCATTGACTTGAGCGGAATGTGTCTGTCGCGATGCCTTATGTGTTACCGTCGACCATCTGTCGCCTTCACAACTCTTGACAAATCTTGCTTTTCACTCCCACGGTCTTTCTCTGTGTCACTCAAGCTTGTACCCCAAGCACAAATTTTCCTTTTCTTATTATCCTCCTTTCACACGTCAACAAAATCAATTAAAAAATCAAATAACAAACTCGTTTATCCAATTCGGCCAAAACACACAGAGGAAATTTTAAAAATGACACGATACACGACTAAAATCACGACATTGCATGTTTAGCAGCTCATTAAGTCCCCGACACACGAACCTTAGACCGTCTCGTAAATTTTGTTATTGGACATTCAGTTGAGCAATCATTAATTTAGATGCAAAATTTTCTTTTACCGCCTTACCTGGGGCTGCATCTACTCCAACGTGAGCTACGTAGCCGTCGCAAATGTCTTGATTTACAATGCTTTGTCATGGTTGAATCATCATTTTGGAGTAAGCGTCCCAACAATTTTCTGCCACCAACGGGCGCAGTATTAACTTGTTACTTGTGATGCATGGTGACTTATCCGCGGAGCGACCGCAACGACGGAGCTCAAATCGCAATCGAAGACCTTCAAGCACCATAACTAGGATCTCAATAGGGATGAAATTTTCGGAACGATTATCAAAATTAAGCAGCTAGGTAGGCAAAGCCAATGGCTGTCCACCGCGAAGGTTCAGCGTTCAACGCTCGCTTGCGAAGACCGAAGGTCGTGTCACCTTGTAGCACGCAAGAAGATTTAAACGCCCCGCGGTGCGGAAAATTGCCGGGAGGTGTGAGCCCCGGGAGCGGTCGAGACGCGTCGCCTGTTGTAGGTAGGTTGTAGTGGTAAGTGTCGAGCGCCGCCGTCGGGCGTGGGGCGCGCGGGCGGCGGCGGCTGACCGTGTCGCGTGACTGGCAGGAGCTCAAGGCGACGGCGGACACGCTGCGGGCGCTGCAGACGCAGCTGGAGCGCGCGCTGGCGGCGGCGGGACTGCCGGGCGGCAGCGCGGGCGCCACGCTCACCGCCGTGCTCGAGACCAAGGAAGCGCGCATCGCGACGCTCGAGCGCCAGGTGGCTTTGCTCGAGAGCGAGCTGGCCGCGCTCGGCTCGCCGCCGCCGCCCTCGCTCGCGCCCTCGCACGCCTCGCTTTACGATAAGGCCGACCCTCCCTTCAAGAGACAAGTAAGTTTTCTGCTGAACGACGTGCGGGTGATGAAGGACGGGCGCACGAGCGCGCCACCCGCGCGGCCCCCGCGCCCCGCCCTCCGCGGAGCGAGACCCTCGCCCTACTATAGTGCCACCACTCTGTGACTCCGTCACCGGGGAGTTACCGTGTCAATTTCTCGCTTTAAGTCCGAACTTAGCCGAAGTCGCCGACTGTGTTGACTCGTAATATTTTTGTGTAAACATGTTCGTTGTTAAAGCTATTTTTATTGAATAAGAGGAATTATATTCTTGAAAGATGTCGAACGAAATATTTTTGTTAAGTAGGGCCCTAGGCGATGCGAGTATATATTAGATGTAATTGTACGGTTAGATGAAACATGTGAGATTGACGCTGACACCAAATTGATGAATAAAGATAGACTGTTAAAATTTAAAGACTGTCGAGGTCGTATGCATCGAATTAATTCTTCGAGTTACTGTTAAATTTCCTTTAAAAAAATGTTATGATTTAATCATGTTGTGCTTTCGGTGTGATCGCAAGTCATATTCCGCGCCAACCTTAGTCCCGCGCCACCCGTCATACGCCCATCACCGACCCGACCTCATGTAGAAGTCATGGTTCATCAGTTTCTCTCACAGTATTGGTAGATAAGTGTATCACAACATAGGCGCCCGTGCATCTCCAGATGTTTCCTCAAGTTTTGATACTTAGATAAACTAAGACTGGAAAAACTTTCTACCGATCATCGAGGCTTCAAACTTTTTCATATTTTTTAGTATTTAGTATAGAAAGTTTTCCAGCGACTGTCCATTTTAATGTTTGAGATATATTCACGATATCGTACGATTTTAAATATTAAGAAAAGACGTTAAAGTTTTAATATAAAATGTTGTTGCATGTGATTTTAAATGAGATGAGAGAATGCCGAAATGTCTTCCATGGCACTGAATTAAGCCGCGAAGACTGAAAGTGCTGGAAACATTTCGTTTTCAACCTACGATCGTTAAAACAAGCTTGTGATGCTTCTCATACGGTATTATCATCATTTAAAGTACTAACGACCATTAACAAACCAGTATTGTGTAGATTTAACTTTTTAACATCAATATCATTTCCGCCATCACTTTTGCCCTTAGTAGATAGTTTCTTTTTATTGATCTCTAACAAATTCTATGGTTCTACTAATCGGAATTTTGGATTTGTCTAATTTTATACCGACTTTCGGATGGATGGTGGAATGATCAGTTGGACGAGTTCCGTTTGGAGATCCAGCGGCGTGACCAGGAGATTCTGGCAATGGCGGCCAAGATGAAAGCTTTGGAGGAACAGCATCAGGATTACCAGCGACACATCGCCGTCTTGAAAGAGTCACTTTGCGCAAAGGAAGAGCACTATAGCATGCTTCAGACAGACGTGAGTATGGTAATTATTTATTTTATATTACTAGGTGGTTAGATTAGTTGTTGTCGTTGGTTGGATACTGAGCAATCTAGGTAGGTATTCTTCGCAGTGCCAGGAAACAAAAGTGTTTCGTAGAGCTGGTTCTGTAGCTAGTGAAAGCATTGGGTATAAGAGTGGATTTACACTAGGGACATTCTGGGCCAGGGCAAAGCTTTTGGGGGCGACAAAATTTCGAAACGAGTAAGAAAAAATTTTAGTGTTATCGAAATTGTCCAACATTTTCAAGTAGTTCAAAAAAATATTAGTTTGCAATAATAATATTCGACATATACTTTTATTAATATCCTTAAGATTCACGGGCCAAATTGTAGCCCGGTCCTTTGAAAGGCATGTGTAGGGCTTAAGGCAACAGCACACCCTAATGTTAATATCACATGTCACATGAGTGGTATTTAGAGGTAATACAGAAATGATAAGATTAAATACCAATTAGGGATTTTTATTAATTAGTGCACTATATCATCATTGCTTAAAAATGTAAAGTGTAAAAAAATTGAACAAAATGATTTTCATATCACATCAAATTCAAATAATATCTATTTATCTTAATTGTACTAAAATGTATATTATATTATGTGTGGTTTTACGTAAATTAATAAAACAGTTCACACACACAATCACACAAATGGAACCGTATGGTGATTAGATGCAATGTATTGTATAATAGTCAACGACTCAGATAAGAAAGTAATACACAAAATTGCTCTCAAGGTGGAAGAACTTAAAGCACGTCTAGACGAGAAGAGTAGACAGTTAGAGAAGAAAACAGCAGCTGCCATGAGTGCCGCCCATGAGTTAGCAGAATTGAGGGACCATTCCGAGATCAAAGATAGGAAGATTAACGTTCTGCAACGGAAGGTAAACTGCAATTGGTATTCCTTTGTTATTAAATTACTGATTTTCAAAAATATTCTTTGTTTTTGCTAGATAATTTAGGTTTTTTGGTTTATGCACATTTTTTATTTATTTGGATATTTTGTTTATCTCTTTGATTGCAGTTAGTTCGTCATAGCTAGTGATATTAGAATTAAATAGAATCAAAGCAGCTCACCTATTTTAAAAAAATAGATATATTAAATTAGATTTATTGATAATAGGGTATAGTTAAAAATGTGCGTAAAGATAATGATAGAGGTAGAAAAACTACTTACAAAAAGATCAAAAGACAAATTAGGCAATAATTTTAATTTGAAGTCGGTAAGTCAACTTCCTTTTTGTTTTTGTCATTTTAGAGCATTTCATAATAGAGACAATTAGGTTTAAACACATGATTTATAGGATTTAAACCAAAAATATAAAATAGGTTTCTATCGCCTTAAAATTGAACATATTTTTTATTCCTTTTTGGCATTCCGGGTTTACCAAAAACTGACGTACATTTCTTTTGTATCTTTTTTGTTAAAAGAACTGTGAGGTTACGTAATGTTCTCTGTTGAAGGTTTGTTTACCAAGCCTTTGTTTGTCCGACTCTCGCGGTATCGATTATCCATCCTTCAAAGTTCCAATAGCTAGGGTGGTATAGCGATTTATTTATACAACTTTGATAGTGTTACTTCCTAAAGTTTTTTTGCTCCATCTATAAAGGGAGATCGCTGTAAAGCTTTTATTATTCAAAATTAACAAACAGCATTCCAAATACTACTTCATTCGTGGTAAAAATCATAAATCGTTACTGCAGAATTAGTAAATGTTTGAAACATGATTTAGTAACTCACTTTTTTGATTTAGTATCGTTCTCCATGTTATTTTATCTACCCATTTTCCAATCTTGTCATTAGAGTTGGATGGATTTATCACAATCTGACACGCTACTACTAAACACGTAGGTTTTGTCTCACATATTTCACTACGATACGTGCTCAATTAATCAAAAT
Source organism: Leucinodes orbonalis (assembly GCA_019425675.1). NCBI lineage: Eukaryota > Metazoa > Arthropoda > Insecta > Lepidoptera > Crambidae > Leucinodes > Leucinodes orbonalis. The sequence continues at coordinate 10,313 of PQWD01004895.1, read as the reverse complement.
TCCTAATGCATTTATATTTTTAAAAATTAACCTTTAAAATATAATTTTAAATAGTTTGCAATGTTTATATTACTGTCGATTCGATAAGGTCATCACCAACCTTTATTGTTGATATCCGTAATCTACAAGTTATTGACTAGATTTACTGGTATTTAAATGGTAATAAAAATAAAAACAACATAAGATTAAAGAAAAGTTCTAAACTCCATATTCTATCTATCATTAGCCTAAGCAAAGGATCTCATATTAAGGCAATATAATAATGTATCTCTTATTGTTATTATCTGTTTGTTATTGTTAGTCGGTATTCTTATGTTTTAGTTAATATACAATGTTTTTGCTTTATTATACAATGTTTATGCTTTATTTATCTATATTCATACACTTATTTCAAAAGTTATAGTTAGAAATGAGACTGATTATTTTGCTGTATAAATTAAGTGTGATCTACACTACGTAAAATAATAATATTAAAAATATAAAATAAATACAAAAACTATACATAAATGTTCCAAATAATCGGCCAAGGAATAACGTAGCTAAAAGACTAGCTGCATTTCCATAAAAAAATAGCCTAACTAATATGTGAACCATGAAATCCCTCAGCTCTTCGGTTGTCTTTACAGTCATTTAGATTTTCAACTAAATCACGGTAGAAATGGTGAGTTCTTGATCCGCAAGGATCAATTCCAAAATGATCAAATATAATATAGTAACTACTACTTTCATTTCTGTATTGATTTGCGAGAAACAAAGGGGAAAAAAATGGAATTTATTGGAGAGACATTTAATTCTTCTTTTTTTCTGGATCGTAAATAAAATTTTTATATTCGATTTTGGATCTACAAAAATTTGTTCCGTAACTTTTCTACCCTGTTATTACTACTTCTATACTATTATGTATTGTTTAATGGGAGTCTACAATTTAAACAGTAAACTACGAATGGCTGATGTGACATAGTAAAACAAATCAATGAAATGGAACCGTAATTTTAGAATGCTCCAGTTATTTCAACATATCAGAGCAGGTGCATCGAATTAATTATGTCACGATATGCAGTTATTAACGTCGAATGCAGCAGTTGAATGACCACAGAGATGCTATCGAAAATGAAACTTAATGTAGGTTTTTCATGGAAATTCTTATAAATCTTGTCAGCATTTTTACAGGATAGATTTTCCATAGCAGCCATAGCAAATTATATCGCAAAATCAAAACGGCAAACAAAAATAACTTTTTTTGTATATCAACAAATTCCTTAAGATAGACTCGGATCGTTGGTGTAAAAACTAATGTTTACAAATCAAATATAAAAAGCGAAGCTGTTGTATACTTGTTTGGAATGAAATAAAAAAATACTAAAACTGGAATGAAAAAGCATTTGATACTGATTTAATCTATAACTCAAATTAAAAGTTAGCACTCAAAATAAGTTTACATGAATTATTTTGTTGAAAGCAAAACAAAGCTTTAATATAGTTATATATGTAATATATTTATTTTTATGTGTGAGCATAATATTCCTTATGTTTTCATATGCTCGATGGTTTTATGTTAGTTTTATTTAGTCATAGAAAAGTTATTTGTCTATTTAGAATGCTAAGTTTATTTAGTGGTTGTGGTGCTGTTTTTCATTTTTTATTTACCAGGTATGTTTATTATTTATAATTTATTTTGTTTTATTTATTATGCCTATTCATTCAATAAAGTTTATGAAATGCAGACTTACGAACTGTATAAATAAAAGGAAAATGATTTCAGATCGAAAATCTGGAAGACCTACTTAAAGAGAAAGATAACCAGGTCGATATGGCTCGAGCAAGGCTCAATGCAATGCAAGCGCACCATTGTTCATCTGAAGGGGCATTATCATCACTTGAAGAGGTGATTGGGGATAAAGAAAAACAAATCCAACAATTACGCGAGCAAAGGGACAGAGCTGAACACGAAAAGAACGAAGAACGTGAGCTACATGAAAGAGAAATAGCAGAGTATAAGATGAAACTGCACGCACTGGAAAGCGAAGTTGAAAAACTCGGAGCGAGACTAGAAAGGGCTCAAGCAGAAAAAGATAGACTCGAAGCTAAATTGGAAAGCTCACAATCAGAACTTGGCAAATCAAAAGCTGAGCTCGATAAAGCTGCCAGCGAAGTTGGGAGGTCCGGAGCCGATTGGGAAGCAGCAAAACAAAGGTTGGCCCGTCTTGAGCTTGAGAACGAAAGGCTTAAACATGAACTCGAAAGGTCTCAAACGACGTTTGGCAGGAGCACGTTGACTACGTCGCAAGAATTGGACAGGGTACAAGAAAAGGCTGATAAGGTCTCAGCAGAACTGAGGAGGACCTTGGCTGAGCTGAGGGTGACTCAGGCCGATGCGGAAAGAGCCCGTTCCGAAGCCAGCGGGCTCCAAGATAAATTGGAAAAGTCACAGGGAGAAGTCTATCGTCTCAAGGCCAAACTTGAAAATGCACAAACCGAACAGGATAGCCTGAAAGAAGAATATGATCGGTAAGTTTCATAACTAGAATTTGAACATGAAATTTACTTATGATCTTAGAAATATTTTTAAATAATGTAGCATAAATCTTCCCAATAAATGGATATAAAGGGCAGATTGGGTTATAAAAGTTATGTAGATTATTGGAGTTTGGCTAACAGAATTTAGTTGAAAAGTTGGCTTGAACTTCTGTTTACAAGAGTTTATCCGATCAAAATGGCACTTTCACCCACATCAAAGCCCTCAGATCTCCAAGTTATTCGATTAACTGTACAAATAATGGACAGTAAATGATTGATGATAAAATAACAATAGATTGAATGAGTAATGACTTTAAATAATATAACGATTATAATGTTTAGGCATGTAACGTCTAATATTTAGATACTTTAGCTAACCTAACCTGTCTGCATCTAACATAATAACTAATTTGCAGTGAGTCAGCGTGTTATAAAAACCCTTTAAAAGTTGTGAAAAGCCTATTTCAGCTCTGCATACGCGTCGAATAGGACGATGAATGAATTGCAATATTTCAACTTTGCAATCTTAAATATCGGGGATTCGAAACATTTTTAGTGCAATAAAGTCAAAGTCCATTTATTCAAATTAGGATTACAAAAAGCACTTATAAACGTCAAAAAATACGCAAAATACAATTAACATTTAAAATACCAATGAAAAACAAAGAACATATTTTGATACTTTAAAAAAAAGCGCTTTAGTGGTTTTGCCTGTATATAGTGTACTATTTTTATCATTGACGATTTGAAGACTCATCTTTAAAAAAAATACACCCGTTATTTTTGTTATATAATGTAACGCAATATCATTTCTTTTGTAAGCAAGGCCAACGCAGGACACTTGATTCGTTTGCTAAGTGACTAAGGCAGGAACCTTAATCTTGTTTGCTATACGCATTGGACCAGCTGGATGGGTGGGTCCTAGACCACTTTTCAACGTTCAACCAGCAGAAAATTTAATAAATGTTATAGTATTCACTGTTTAAAATACTCGTACGTAATATTATTGATCGACAAGAAATTTTCATACTTTTTAATTTGCAGCCTTCAATCATCCATAAGCCGCCTGCACTCAGAACGTGATAAAGCAATAGCGGAGCTCGACAAAGCCAGAGAAGAGTTAGAACGCACACAAGCAACCCTTGGCAAAGCGCAATTACAGCAAGACAAGTTGCAAGCGTCTCTTGATTCAGCCCATTCGGAGATCGACAAGTTGCAAGAGAAACTCGATAAGGCAGCAGTTGAGAATAGGAAGGTGAGTAAAATTAACGTAACAAAGACAAACAAATGTACTCTTTGTTAGCAAAAAGAGCAAATGAGAAATCAATTTTAATGCATTCATGTTCATATTTTCATATATGGGGCTAACCTGTTATAAAATTTAATGCATTTTTCGCTCTTGTATATGTTGTATTTTCTATATAGGTACTATTTATATTTTGAAGTAGTAATTATCACTAATTATAATATTAATTAAAATTATTATTTATAATATTATATATATAAATTACCCAGAACAAAGCGGTATTCTTTTATCGTAACCACATTGTGTCGTTTGCACGTTTATAGTTTAGGTAGCCCTTTATAGATCCACTTGATTTTCTGTTATGGAATCCTGGTGGAAGAATTTTCACCGTATCTACCTCTAACTTTCCCCTTGCAAGTTGGATAATTGTTATTCTCTTTTCCCCCAATATGGTCATAAGATTTACCACGGCCTGGGTAAAGGTTAAACATGACAAAAAAATCTGATTTCTTCCCTAACTTATGCCTTCATTCCTCAGCTTCAAGTCGACCGGGAGAAGCAAGCCTACGACTTCGAGTCGCTACAATCACAGCTCGACAAGGCTTTGGGACAAGCCGCTCGCTTGCAGAAAGAAAGAGACACCGCGCAGTTGGACGCTGACCGATTCCGAGACAAGCATGATAAGGCTCAGGTATGCTATTAGAGTTTTCTGTTTTTTTTTCTAGTTATTTTCGGTGGCTCATTTGTGTGGACTGTTGCCTTCCTATCTGGAGAGTGCAAGTTCAAATCCCGCCACGTACCAATTTCTTATCCAATTTTCTAAATTGTTTGTTTATCCAACGCTCTTGTGATGAAGGAAAACATCGTGAGGAAAACCTGCACACGCCTTCGAAGAAAATCAAAGGTTGTGCGTTAAGTAGGCCAATCCGCACTGGGCTGAGAGGACAAAGGCCTACACACCTAATACGGGTAGTGCAAACCATACAGGCTGAATAGCCTGATTGTCCAAAAAAATGATTCCGTACTTCGGAAGGCACGTTAAGCCGTTCCCGGCTACAGTCTTAGGGTGGTAGTCGTTAACACACACCAATCTGCATTGGAGCCGCATGGTGGGTTACAGCCGAACCTCCTCATGACTATGCTGTGCGGGAAGGCCTATTCCCTGCCGTGGGACGTTAAAGGCTGATGATGAAGTTAATTTTGAAATGTAGAAAATAAGTCAAGCGCACACTTTTTTATTTGCGATTTTCGTTTTCAATGTGCTATATGAGTAAATTTTTGGAGAACGATAATTGATTTCTTAACTTCGCATGTTCTAATTTTAGTGTATCTGAAATATACGAAGCTATATTAGTTCCCTTCAATAACTGGAGCGCGTTTAGTATTCGGCGCCGAGTTGTCTAGCCTCGTCTAGACCGTTAGGTCATACGTCATTTATAAATAACAGTCTAAATGTGGAATCTTCGAGAGTTCTGAGAATAAACGAATCACTCGTCTGATTTCAAAGGGCCTATCTAAATACTAATTACAAACGAAACGTAGATTATTAATTTGTTTGCATATCGCATTATGTATTTAATTCGGCCCTGAAAGAGTATTTTAAATTTAAAAAGCATTTAGTAATTTTATAATTTCATATTTTTTAATTAAAAACAGTATTTTTTTTTAAGAAATTAGTTCCCATAGTCTAGCTGTGGGGGAAGGCCTATCCCCGCAGTGGGGCAATATAGGCTTATTACAAAATGAAGTATAAATAAATATCATATCACTGACATTCACAAAACGCCATCTAGCCCCAATTTAAGCGTGAAGTCGATATTACGGGTACTAAAAAACTGATAAACATACTTTACATAAACACCCAGACCCAGTGTTGCCAACCCCGAAACAAAATTCCCCGTACATAAGCAGCTAAAAATCTCGTACTCTGACTTTCGAACCTCGTACATCTAAAAAAACTTTCATCATTAAAAATACTAAATAAAACAAACATTTGCCAGCTTCGTATTAAAAAAATCACTTTGTTATAGAGACGATTAACGCGCAGGACAAAATGTTTTATTAATCGTAGTTTTCTCGGTTGACATAGCTACTACAGTCTGCAGACAATGATCGCCTAAATGCGACAAATGTTTTTTTTGTGTAAAAATTCAAGTTCTGAGAGATTAGATTTTAATATGTAGCATGGTCATATTACTAAATCTTGTAAAGAGTGTACGAGGTTGAAAGTGTCCTCGTACCTCGTACGGAAGACCACAAATCTCGCATTTGTACGAGGAACCTCGTGCGTTTGGCAACCCTGCCCTAACCAATACAAACAGACAATTTTATGCACAAAATGTTCGTACTGCCCGAGGATCAAACTCGGAACCCTTGGTGTAGTAGCCGACGTCTCAACTATTACACCAAGTGGGTCGTAAATTATATGCGATGCCAACGCGTCCGGTTAATAATCATAGAAGTAAATGCTTTTTGTTTCTGAAATCGGTTTTAAAGTCTTCATTAAGTCTTGGCTTCATCATCAGCTCATATACGTCCACCGAGGGGCACGAGCCTACCCGTATAGGGTGATTAGGCCTTAGTCGTCCACGCGGGCCCAGTGCGGATTGGACGACTAAGGCCTAATCACCCTATACGGGTAGTAGTAGTACTAGTCTTGGCTTACGATGACGTAACTACGGATAAAATGGCATGAATACAACACAGCTAATTGACGTGGGTTGAGGACTGCTTCGTATCACCTATTAATTTTATTGTACCTCTGACTAAAGAACTAACTTGATAAACGCAGCCAATCCACTGTAGGTGAATGACTCGTTGGGGATAACTTTCCCCACAAATTGTAGATACTCTATTGTCTTTGCGCGAGGTATTTCAATTGGATATTGTCACAATTGGACGTATTTACGCAAAAAGGATCAACCACAAGGAGGTCAAAAATGAGTTAAGTATACCAAACTGGCCTCTGGGGTGTAAATTAGCTTCAGTATAAAACGATCAGCAATATACATATTTAACATATTAATCGATGGTCGTTACTATCCCACATGTATGGCCCTTACGTTTTTAAGTTACTCAAAAACAACTCCTTGGATTCATATAGGGCAATATCCATTCAAAAAGAATGACCTTAAAATAATATATTAAATTAAATCCAATACACTTGAGTCCATTTTGATAATATACACTTATTATACAATAACTAATGTGCAAATAAAACTTAAACTTCAGTATCTCAAATGTGTCATTTTGTGGGTTGGATCCTTTTTGTGTAAATACGTCCAATTTTGTCCAATTACTCTTACTTGTAATTCCGGGCTCAGGTAACTAAAAAAAAGCATTTTTGTCAGTTGCCCAATACTAAGGTACCTGTGGTTAATCGTGAATATTTTATATTAAAAAATACTTCATGGTAGGTACGGCTAAACCCTTTTAACCTCAAACAGAAGAGCCCTCTACATATTAAAAGGAAACATAACCTAAAACAACGTTTTCATGAAAAGTTTACACAGGACGCAAAACTCCTAAAATGATAAATTACTTTTCATCGAAAAAAAGTTTAATGATTGAGTAAATGTTTGATTTTTGAAGTATGCTAAACGTAAATTGGTTTTATATTTAGGTTAGAGACTGATTGATCCATTTTTTTACTAATTTCCCTAGACAGGCATTGCCTTGTGTGAGTGTTGCGGTTGAGCGTTCACTGCAACACCTTGGTGTTGGTTCCGGGTTCGATCCCCGGGCAGTACAAACATTTGTGTGCATGGACATGTCTGTTTGTAATGGTCTGGGTGTTTTACTGTTACTGCGGTAAAATATGATTAAATACCGCGGGTTATACCGCGGGGAACGACTGGTTATACAAAAATGTATTATAAATGTGAAAATAATGATAATTAATTAACATGTGTAAAGTGGTTGTTCTGTCGTTCAATTTCATACTAGACCAAACATCGCAGTCTCAATCATTCAATGTTTGCATACAATACTAACAATCTGGCAACGGTCCATGCATTTCGCTAGAAATTGTGTTTCACGCCACCCATTTTACGGCCTATATACTGTCTAGGAAACAAACTGTTTTATTTTAATTGACTGACGTATTTTGAACTCTAGAAGGTCTGTTTTCCTGTGAGATTAATGTTTCTTTTGGGACTTTTGGATAATAAGCTTCTCAATTGAAAATATTACTTAAGATGTTAAAGTTAGCGTAGCTCAGAAAGACTACTACACGCGGACGAAGACGCGAACATAAGCTAGTTTACCATAAGTATGTACAAATAACGATTTTCGTTTTTGCTGTTAGTTCAAAATCAAATCAACCGCGCCTTCAAAAGAAAGATTTGGCAGTATTCCACCACACGTGGCTTTTTAGTGTAGATGTGTGTTAACGACTACCATCCTAAGATGGTAGTCAGGGTCAACGGCTTAACGTGACTTCAAAGTATATTATTATACTGTTCTATCAGCCATCCAATGACCACCAACTACTTTTTTACGCGACCATCAACCAAATTCACTCGCCTTTACGCCATCGATGCGGTAAAATATCTCGTTCCATAGATAGATTTAAAGTAAAAACAATAAAACCACTAACAATATTATAGGTCTATAAAACATCCCAAGTTGACCCAAAAACAGTAAAAGTATATTCCTCTAAAGGCTGTAAAAGTTCATCGTCTTAAAGTATCGACTTGTCTAGAAATAATTAAACTCCGTAGTTTATGGGCACTCGGATACTTAAGAATGTATTAGGTGTGTATTGATTGTGTTAGTTTCGTCGAACTACGGCTAATGGGTTCGGAATTCGGTAAAGCTTTTGATTTCATGGAATTTAGACTAGTATCTTTAGAAATCCTCTAGCTGCTTTGTACAGAATCAGACTTAGTCTGTCTTTTGTCTATAGATATAAATAATGAGGATATAATACACATGAATATGAGTTCAATATGATAATACTGGTAAAGCATAAGTAACGATAAAAAATCTGAAAGCCCCATTCCAAAATTTTTCCCAGTTTGGTTAGAATACTAACCTGATTGTCTTGGAAGCTTGAACTTTGAAGGGTGTTGCTTATTTTTTATGTGTTATAACTTATAATATAAATCACGTTAAAGTCCTCATTTTTAAGTAAAAACTCTACAACTTTTTAAGTAGAACCATACCAGACACTAACTGAGAAACGCTATTCTTCTCTTTCAGGCTCAAGTGGCTCGTATACAGAAAGAGCGAGATGCAGCACTGGCCGAGGCAGCCAGCTGTCGTGAGCGTGCTGAGGCCGCTGCAGCTGCTGCCAACAGAGCGGCAAGGGACCGAGACAGCGCAGCGACTGAGTTGGATGTCCTCAGAGAGAGATGGGAGAAGGCGCACCAACAGCATCAGAAACTTACGGTCAGTAACTAAAATGTGAAATACTAGATTTGGGGAGGGGGGGATAGAGACCTATATATGGGGGAGATTAGACTGTGATACACCACGTGAGACTGAAGCACAGGGGATTGGAGATTATAGTTTAATAACAATAAAAATTAATCCAATTTAAGAACGAATTTTCGCATCTTTTTCTTTATTTGATTGGTAGTCATTAAGCAAACAACGTACTATACCCGATGGCAAGTGATGTCGCCACCCATGGACACTCGTGACTCTAAAGGTGTGATGTATCACTCCCGTCGAGCCGGTAAATTCAAGTCGAAGCATACAACATGCTAAATAACAAAAGATGTTCTGGCGCCCCGAAGATTAATAAATACTTTTCAAATAATTGATTTATATGAGACAAAAAAAAACTAAGAACTTATTTAGAAAAAAAATATTTTAACAATCGCTAACTCGCATTTTTGCAGGTTGATATTTTCAAAGCATTTCAAATTGTTGTAGAAAGTATTACAAACAAATTATAAGTTTTATTTGAAGTAATGATACCATTACTTTGTTACAGATGGAGCGAGATGATGCCTTGACTGAACTCGAAATACTGAAGGAGAAACTTGACAAGGCGCTCTACTCAACCCAAAAGACAATCGAAGAGAAAGAGACTGCGCACAAAGAATACGAAAAAATGCTTGAAAAGTATGATAGGTATATTATGTTCTGGTTGTCGTCTTGTGTTGGTGGCGATGTCATGTCCGTAGATAAAAAACGAAGTTGAATTCATTTCTGAACCAATAAGACTGAATTATCTTTTTCAGATCACAGAACGAAATCTACCGACTGCAAAACAAGATAGAAATATTAGAAGCAGATAAAGACCGCATTGAGCTCGAACTAGAGAAACAAGTTCATTTATCGACAAAATCAAGGGAAGACCAAAGGAAATTGCAGGACGAACTGGCTAGATTACAGGAAATGTATGATAGGGCATCTTTACAACTAGGCAGAACTAAAGAGCAAGAAGAAAGGCTAAAGAAGACATGGACAGATTAAGCGTTGACATTGAAATGGTTCGTGAGCGTTATGAAAAGAGTCAAATCGAACTAAGAAGGCTCCAAGCTGAAAAGAGAAGTTAGTTGCTGATAATGAGCGCTTGCAATTCGAATATGACAGAGCA